>CAUYQU010058309.1:0-27029 GCA_963574635.1 Cheracebus regulus
GAAATGCCAGATATAGGTGAAGGGGAGGAAGGCAACAAATTACACTGCCACGTGTGTACCTATGCAACAATATTGTATGTTCTTCACATGTACCCCAAAACCTAAAATGCAATAAAAAAAAAAAAATAAATAAATAAATAAATCACAGTAAGATACCTCTTCACACCCATTAGATTAGAGCCTTTATCCAAAAGAACAAAATAAAACAGAAAACAAGTGTTGGCAGGGATTTGGAGAAATAGGAACCCATGTGCATTGCTGGTGGAAATCTGAAATGGTACAGCCGCTGTGGAAAACAGGTGTGATTCCTCAAAACATTAAACACAGAATTACCATATAACCCAGCAATTCCACTTCTGAGTTATACCCAAAATCATTGAAAGCAGAAACTCAAGCAGATAATTACACCCCTGCATCTATAGCTGCACTATTCACAGCAGTCCAGGTGTCCATTAGCAGATGAATGGATAAGAATGTGGTCTGTCCTTACAGTGGAATATTATTCAGCCTCAAAACGGAATTCTCACACATGCTGCAACATAAATGAACCTTGACGATATTATGCTAGAAGGAATAAGCCAGACACAAAAAGACAAGTACTGTACGAATTCCACTTACGTGAGATCCCTGGGGTAGTTAAGCTCATGGAGACAGAGAGTGGAATGGTGATGGTCGGGGCTGGGAGGAGGAGAGAATGGGAGCTAGTGCTGACTGAGCATAGACTTTCTGTTAGGAATGATGAAAAAGTTCTAGAAATAGATAAAAGTGATGAGAGCATAATATTATGAATATACTTAATGCCACCAAACTGTATACTTAAAAATGGCTAAAATGGTAAATAATGTTTTTGTAATCAGTTGCTGAGCTGGCTGGAGTTTCAAAGCAAAGTTAGAAGGGAGAGCTTGGACTCTGTCTTTATGAAGAATGTTTCCCTGGAGCTGACCGGAGCTAAAGGAGACCCTCTGTCTGGTATCCCGTCACTTCCCGCTAAGTCGCCTCTTGCAGCTCGATAAGACTTTCTCATGCAACGCAATTCTTGAATATTGTGTAAAAAGTGCACTCTTAAAGCAAGGACCTCACCTATGGAAGTGCTGGATACACAGGGTTATTTCCTTCAGGGCCTTATTTCTTACCAGTCCCAAACAGATGGGGGCACTGGGGAGCAGCAGGACAGGATGAAGTCTCTGAGATCTTCATGTTGCTCTTCCCCAAGGTAACTGGGTAGAATGCACACTGTTTCGGCTGTGCCCCAAAAGACTACTCGGGTGACCTAAGCTCACCACTGAGTCACATTCCCTGTCCCTGCTCCTCAGCTCAGAGTCAGCCTCGGGGTGTACACAGGGGCAAGTTCACAGCCTTTCCATCCTGAGTCCCTTTGACTGCAGCACCAGGCCCTCAGTCTCACAGTTACTCAGCCAAGTCGCCAGCACCGCATCAGCAGAATGACTGGCCACTCTGCATAGGTTGTAGCACAGAGCACACCAGCGCCTGGCTCATCGCCATGCCAGGGGCCTCACCTTACCCCCACCACCCACGGTTGGCAGAGGCACATTTCTTATGCTGAGCCCAGCATGCGTTCCATTGACATGCTCTGTCCTCATGACAAGAATCCAGAAAGCCACTAAAGCTAAGCAGATTCAGTCATGGCTCTGCAGAAAGGAGTGATCTCCGTGAGATGAGGGGTTTTGCAAGGACAGCCCCATCTGTGAATGCCTCCCATGGACTGAGAATCTGCAGCCTGCAGCCACAGCCCTGGACACTCCTGGAATGAGCTGGGACTAGGGGGAGAGTCGTTCTTACTGCTGGGGTCTCCTTTAGCCCCAGCATCTCCATGGCCATTCAGCAGTTGCAATGGGACAGTGTCCTTGAGCGGCCCCGCATGGGAGTGAGATGCTAAATGTGGGTTTAGGAAAGGAACCAGCATGCCCTGAGAGTCTGAGACTGGGTTCTAGGCCTCTGCTTCCTTGTATGTATTATAGGATTCAGGCTAGAGCAGAGCTGTCATGACCTCATATCGTCACCGTTCACACACATTTCCCCTGGGACATACTCAAGGCAAAGAACCCCACCCTCTCGTGATCAGTGCAGGAGACACCCAGAGGACATGGGGGAATGGAGATAGCTGGCGTGTATCACCTCCGAGGACCGCTGAGGGCAGGGAGGAAGGGTGGGACTGTGGCAGGCCGCTGGGGTCCAGACAGCGGTCCTCAGTGCACACAGGGAGCAGTGCTGGAGACAGACTCTGGATAGCCAGGTCCCCAAGAGCCTCGCCTGGTAGCTGCTACAGAGTGGGGCTGGGTTCAACTAAGGAGCCTGTCAGGAGCACCCAACATGGAGACCTCTCCAGGCTGGTGCCCTCCTGCTGGACAGCACCTCTGTGTCCTGGAGTTCCACTCCACCTCTGCAAAGGGCAGCCTACTCACAACGTAGACCCTCATTGCTGGGATCTACTCACAGCATAGATGACCCTCATTGCTGGGGTCTACTCACACCGTAGACCACCCTCATTGCTGGGGTCTACTCACACCGTAGACCATCCTCACTGCTGGGATCTCCTTTAGCCCCGAGAGCCTCCATGGCCAGTCAGCAGTTGTGATGGGATGGTAGTTCTCTGCGTGCATCAATCTTTGTAAATACACACACGCCATAATACAGAATTACAAGTGATTTTAATTTTTTTTGCTTGTCTGCTTTTCAATAATGAATATGTACAGGCAGACCTCAGAGATGCTGCAGGGTCTGCTCCAGACCACCATAATAAAGCAAATATTTGATAAAGTGAGTCCCACAAACTTTTTGGTTTCCCAGTGCATATAAATGTTGTGTTTACACTCCACTCTGGCCTATTACGTGTGCAGTAGCATTATGTCCAAAAAAAACCAATGTGCATACCTTAATTTAAAATTTTTGTATTGCTAAAAAATGTTAATGATCATCTGAGCCTTCAATGAATTCTAATCTGTTTATTGGTGGAGGGTCTTGCCTCAGTGTTGATGGGTACTGGCAGATTGGGGTGGTGGTTGCTGAAGATTGGAGTGGCTGTGGCAGTTTCTTAAAATAAGACAACAGACCGGGTGTGGTGGCTCATGCCTGCAATCCCAGCACTTTGGGAGGTCGAGGCAGGTGGATCACTTGAGGCCAGGAGGTCAAGACCAGCCTGGCAAACATGGCAAACCCCATCTCTACTAAAAATACAAAAATTAGCTGGGCATGATGGTGCGTGCCTGTAATCCCAGCTACTCTGGAGGCTAAGGCATGAGAATTGCTTGAACCTGAGAGGCGGAGGTTGCAGTGAGCAGAGATTATACCACTGCATTCCAGCTTGGGCAACAGAGTGAGACCCTCTCTCTCAAAAAAAAAAAAAAAAAGGCAACAGTGAAGTTTGCCACATAGATCAACTCTTCCTTTCAGGAACGATTTCTCTGCAGCATATGATGCTTCTTGATAGATTTTACCCATGGTAGAACTTTTTTCAAAAATGGAGTCAGTCATCTCAAACCCTGCCACTGCTTTATCAACTAAGTTTATGTAATATTCTGTATCTTTTGTTGTTATTTCAACAGTGTTTACAGCATCTTCACCAGGTGTATATTCCAGCTCAAGAAACTACTTTCTTTGCTCATCCTTGAGAATCAACTCCTCATCCCTAAGGAATTTGATCACGAAATTGCAGCCATTCAGTTCTGTCTTCAGGCTCCACTTCTAATCCTGGTTCTCTTGCTGCTTTCACCACATCTGCAGTTACCTCCTCCAGTGAAGTCTTGAACTCCTTCAGAATCACCCATGAGGGTTGGAATCAGCTTCTTCCAAACTCCTGTTAATATTGATACGTTGACCTCCCATGAATCATGAACATTCTTAGTGGTATCTGTAATGGTAAATTCTTTCCAGAAGATTTTCAATTTATTTTGCCCAAATCCACCAGTGGAATTACTTATTTCGTAAATAGTAAAACTGGAAAGTTGAAATTACTCCTTGATCCATGGGTTGCAGAATGAGTGTTGTCTTAACAGATATGAAAACAATGTTAATCTCCTTGTATACTTGGTGTTGGGTGACCAGGAGCATTATAAATCAGCAGTAATATTTTGAAAGCAATCTTTTTTTTCTGAACAGTAGGTCTCAACAGTGGGCTTAAAATAATCAGCAAACCTTGTTGTGAATTAATGTACAGTCATCTAGGCTCTGTCATTTCATTTATAGAGCACAGACGGAGTAGATGTTACATAATTCCTAAGGGCTGTAGGATGTTTGGAATGGTAAATGAGCATTGGCTTCAAATTAAAGTCATCAGCTGCATTAGTCCCTAATAAGAGTCAGCCTGTCCTTGCCAGCTTTGAAACCAGTCATTGACTTCTCCTCTCTAACTGTGAAAGTCCTAGATGACATCTTTTTCCAATAAAAGGCTGTTTTGTTAACATTGAAAATCTATTGCTTAGTGTAGCCACTAAGCTAGATCTTGATCTTAGCTAGATCTTCTGGAGAACTTGCTGTAGCTTCTCCATCAGCAGTTGCTGCTTCACCTTGCACTTCTATGTTCTGGAGATGGCTTCATTCCTTAAACCTCATGAACCAACCTTTGCTAGTTTCCAGCTTTTCTTGTGCAGCCTCCTTGCCTCTCTTAGCCTTCATAGAACTGAAGAGAGTTAGGTCCTTGCTCTTGATTAGACTTTGGCTTAAGGGAATGTTGTGGCTTGTTTCTATCAGACCCTCAGAGTTTCTCCATATCAACAATAATGCTCTTTTACTGCCTTATCACTCACTCCAGTGCTCACTGAAGTAGCATTTTTAATTTCTTCCAAGAACTCTTCCTTTGCATTCACAACTTGGCTATTTGGTGCAAGAGGCCAGCCTGTCTGAGCTTCCAACATGTCTCCCTCATCAAACTTAGTCATTTCTAGCTTTTGATTGAAAGTGAGAGACATGTGACTCTTCCTTTCATTTGAACACTTTTATGCCATTGTAGAGTTGCTAATTGCCCTAATTACAATATTGCTGTGCCTCAGGGAATAGGGAGCCCTGAAGAGAAGGAGACAGGGAATGGTTGGTCAATAGAACTGTCAGAACACATATAACAACTATTGTTTAAGTTTACCATTTTATATGGGCATGCCTCATGGTGCCCCAAAACAGTAACAGTAGTAGCATCAAAGATCAGTGACTTTGATAACAGATATAATAATAATGAAGATGGGCGCCCATAGACTTGCTTATGCAGTTGCCACAAACCTTCAAGTCCTAAAGAAACACGTTACCTGTGAAATGCAATAGAGCAGATGCCATAAAACAAGGGGTGTGTGTGTGTGTGTGTGTGTGTGTGTGTGTGTGTGTGTGTAGAGGGGAGGATATTTATCTATATATGCATATAATTATTCAAGCTTCCTCAGCCACCTTTTAGGGCTCACTTCTGTAGGGGAGCTAATTCCCTTCATTATACATCTATTCTTACTAGCTTGATTCTCTGTGGGTGACGTTCTTATCAAGCTTCTGGAGTAGGGGATCTCCTGTAGTTCTGCCTTTCAGAGCCTCCACATAGATTAAGATGGAAACCACTGTGTGCTCCTAATATGGAAAGACAAATGTGCTTTGTTGGAGGATGATTCTATATGATTTGTTACCAGAGTGGGGCCATCCCTGCCTCAGGCTGTTCCTAGATGTTTAAAAGAGCATTCCAAAGGACTTTAAGAAACTTCGTGCTACCATTTCTGTATTCCTTTCCAAATCTTTTATAAAATGTTAGAATTCAGACCACAGTTCCTGAGCTTTGGAGGCAAACCCCTTAGCCCTGAATCTCTGGAGGTTCTCACCTGTGGGTTGTATCAGGCATCACAGCAGGATGTGCTTTAAGAATCCAAATGAATTCAGTTAAACTACATGGGGCGGGGGCTTAAACTTGAGCTGAGTTTACTCATCTCTGGCCAGCTGTTAATCCTATAGCTAAATCATATACATAAAGGAAGGGAAAAAAAATACAACCTGGCTAACCACACAACAAACACTAACTAAAACCAAGGTAACGTATGGTGCATCTCTGTGCTACTTAGTAAAACTTGAAGTTTCTTAATCTCATGAAGTGACAGAAATTACCTGGGGGAATTTCTGGTATTTTTGGTAAACTCTTTGGGGAAGTAAACAGTCAGCAAACTTCCTGAATGCTGGGACTTTTGCCTCCAGCAAAACAAAGCTAAGACAAGTGGATTTCTTAAAAAGATCACCAGCAGCAGAGGAGAAGCCAAGCTGGGAAGAGGCAGGCTGGGGAGCCCAGGGGATAATTCCACCCCCTCTGCCCAGCAGGCCTGGCCTTAAGCAAAACTGAGCCAAGAGGGAGATGCTTCCTCTCCACCCACCTCCGTGAGGGTCCCAGCTGGACTGACCTTGTATTCACCTCCTGCTTTTGGGTGTCCGTACCTCTTGGTGGAGGCATTTTGGAAGTAAACACACCTTGTCCACCACCTCAAACTGTGTCCTGATGTTTTTAAATTATGGTACATGTAACTATCAAAAATAAATGCACAGAAGAGTATATAAGAACATGGAGAGATGCTTACCATACTCTTAGTTCAGAAGGCAGATGACCATTTTTGTAAGAAAAAAATTAAGAAGACAAGCACGTACATCTATGTGTAGAAAGAAAGCCTGGAGGGAGAACCCATGTTGGCAATGCGTATTTGCAGGTGGTAGACCTGCCAGCGATTTGAGCCTGTTTTTTCACACTGAGCTGTATTGCTTTGGTACTGTATGCATTCCCTCAATACTCCAGTTTGGATGAGCTCAACATGAGTTAACATGTCAAGAGGTGACAGGTTTCCCAAGGACCTTATATTTGTAATGCTCGGGGATTGGTGGGGCCAGGAGGTTTGTGTTGGCTCCGGAATCTCCCCTGTGAGGATGCCGGAAGGGGAAGCCCAAGGTTGAGGAGGCGGTGAGAGCGTCTCCAAGTCCACGCCATGTCAAGCTACTTCTGCCCTGCTTCAGGGAAGCGCCTGCTTCACAATCTCATTAAATCAAAACAGTCGGGCTTGCCCATAGTTAAAATGTGTTCATGTAACCACAAAATAAAAATAGGCTGGGCACGGTGGCTCATGCCTGTAATCCTAGCACTTTGGGAGGCCAAGGTGGAAGGATGGCTTGAGCCAAGAGTTTGAGACTAGCCTGAGCAACACAGCAAGACCCTGTCTCTACAAAAATTTAAAAATTAGCCAGGTATGGTGATGCATGCCTGTTGTCTCAGCTACCTGAGAGACTGAAGCAGGAGGATCACTTGAGTCCAGGAGGTAGAGGCTGCTGTGAGATAAGATCATGCCACTGCACTCCAGCCTGTGACAGACCCTGTCTTTTAAAACACACACACACACACACACACACACACACACACACACACACACACACACACAAGTTGACTGTAGTCTCTCTCTCTCCTACTTGGGGCTGAACTAGCCTCAGGAGAAGGAAGCTCCCAAGCCCAGTAGTGTGGTCATTGCAACAAATAACACAGAGGAAGAGGTTCGCTCCCCATTCGGCCTCCACGCCCGCCAGCCTGGCTCATCCACGTGCACGTTGTCTTCCACAGTGTCTCCTTTTGTGGGCTGTTTTGTGAAATCTGCCTTTTCCCTTCTTGTTTTCCAGTCCCCCTAAACCAACTGTGTTCATCTCTGGGGTCATTGCCCGGGTAAGTCCGGGGGTGTCTAGGGTGGGCTTGAGGCCTTTGCATGGCAGCGTGGGGTCTCCGGGTTCCTTCTGCTTTCGTTAAACTACCTAGAGTAACCCAGCAGCACTGCTCCTCTCACCTGTGGCCACGGTGCTCTTCGTTGCCATATTTCCCCGAAGGGTGCTTTTGCAGACCCCAGGCTGGACTCACGGCTTGGGTCACATCCTTTACCTTTCCAGAGCTGCCCTCTGGTGAGATCCAACATTGTGACTTGAGTGCAGACCTCCCGCCAGTGAGCCCTCACAGTGTTGCCATCCACAGGGCTGCTGCTCTCAGGATGTTCACTGAGATGATGAACTTATCAGAGGATACCTGAAGAAAGTGCCAGTGTTGGGGACAGCCCACTGCTGGTGGAGCTGTGACCATAGCCAGCCAACCTGCCAGCCAGAGAAGTGTGGCTCCAGCCTGCCCATGGGGGGCTCACCCTGGTCACACCCACATTGGCACAGAAGCCCATTGATCCCTCTGGAAAATAGCGGGTCCCTCCTGAGACTGGGCAGGCGGAACCTGGCTCTGTCTCACAGCCGCCCTGTGCGTTTCCTTCCTGGCCAGTGCCCAGGTGTAGCTCACAGCTGTGGCAGCACATCCGAATTTAAGATCCTGGATTTGATTCTGTCCTTCCCCCAATTTAAATAGTCTCAAGTACAGATCTAGCAGAAGAAAGCCCCCAGAACCCAAGTCAGTTCTGAGAGAGGCGCGTATTCCTGTGTCTCATGGCATGGGGCAGAGCCAGTGAGTGTTCTTGCTGTCCTGCTGGTGTGCATGCCTCAGTGCCAAGTGCCATTCCCTGTTTCTGATGGCCTAGGACTCCCACCACCCACAGGGGACAGGCTTCTACCTTTACCCATTCACAGTCCCCACCCATCCTGCAAGGACACTGGTGGGTGCTGGCCTGGGCCTTCCTCATGCACAAAACCCATGCTTCCTGCGGGGACGTTGGCCTAGGCCTTCCTCATGCACAAAACCCATGCTTCCTGCGGGGACGTTGGCCTGGGGCTTCCTCATGCACAAAACCCATGCTTCCTGCACAGACACTGGCCTGGGGCTTCCTCATGCACAAAACCCATGCTTCCTGCGGGGACACTGGCCTGGGCCGCTTCCTGCGGGGACACTGGCCTGGGCCTTCCTCATGCACAAAACCCATGCTTCCTGCGGGAACACTGGCCTGGGTCACTTCCTGCGGGGACACTGGCCTGGGCCTTCCTCATGCACAAAATCCATGCTTCCTGCGGGGACACTGGCCTGGGCCTTCCTCATGCACAAAACCCATGCTTCCTGCGGGAACACTGGCCTGGGTCACTTCCTGCGGGGACACTGGCCTGGGCCTTCCTAATGCACAAAATCCATGCTTCCTGCGGGGACGTTGGCCTGGGCCTTCCTCATGCACAAAACCCATGCTTCCTGCGGGGACACTGGCCTGGGCCTTCCTCATGCACAAAACCCATGCTTCCTGTGGGGACACTGGCCTGGGCCATCCTCATGCACAAACCCCATGCTTCCTGCGGGGACGTTGGCCTGGGCCCTTCTCATGCACGAACCCCGTGCTTCCTGCGGGGACGCTGGCCTGGGCCCTCCTCATGCACGAACCCCGTGCTTCCTGCGGGGACATTGGCCTGGGCCTTCCTCATGCACAAAACCCATGCTTCCTGCGGGGACGCTGGCCTGGGCCTTCCTCACACACGAACCCCGTGCTTCCTGTTGATCAGCCTGTGCTTTCCATGTATCCCTACAGGGTGACAAAGACTTCCCCCCGGCGGCTGCACAGGTGGCTCACCAGAAGCCACATGCCTCCATGGACAAGCATCCTTCCCCAAGAACCCAGCACATCCAGCAGCCACGCAAGTGAGCTTGGACCCCACCAGCCTCCCCCGCAGCCCCAGCTCTGCTGCACTTGGCATTTCCCCGACAGAGAGAACCAGCACTTTCTCCCAAATCCCACTCTACTGGGAAATCTAAGGCAAAACGAGGTGCTGTGTCCTTTGCCTTATATTTCCATATTTAAAGCTAGAGACGGCTCCAGCCCGAACCTTGTTTACGGGGAGTCTGGTTGGATGTCATTTGAGGAAGATTGTGCCCCCAGAGGTGCCATTAGCAGAACTTGCCAAGATCTGAGGAAAACTATAGCTTTAGTTTTATTTCAGCAGTCACCTGACAGCCTCATCTGTGGTCTTCAAAACAAGAAGGCACAAATTTGAGAGGATCAGATTAAGGTTAAGAGAAAAGCTCAGTCATTGCATGCTTTTTAGTATTAGGATGATAAAATCTCAACACCTATGGGAGAGGAAGAAATAAGGGAATTGGTTTGGGTGGCCCCTCAGGCCCTTAGAGGCAGGGAACAACAGTGCGGAATTTCCCTCCTCTGAGATGGGGGATCCTGTGCAGGCTGATGAGGCACACACGAGAAAAGCCAAAAGCATACATCTTAGAAACAGCCCCTCGATTCCAGGAGGCAGCATGCCAAAAAGTGAGGCTGGAGGCAGGTGGCTCTGCGGGAGGCCTTCTGGAATGAGGTCTCGGCATGGCAGGCCCAGCCTTGCCTCCTTCCAGACGGGCTCCACCAGGAGTTGAAGCAGGCTGGCCTTTCGGGAATCACCTCCTGAGCCACCTCAGAGTTCTGGAAGTGCCCACGGACCAGGGCGGAGGAATAGACTTCTAGCTTATTCTGGAACACATGAGCCAGAGAGTCGGAAGCTTGGCAAGACCAGATAAAAAAACATGCCCTTTGTCTCCCTAGGGACATGGAATACCACATTCCATTTGTGCTAGAAAAACCTATTCACTGATGAGTCTAACTGCCCCAAACGCCTCCCGCCCGTGTGCACAGCTGCCCGGGCCCGTCGTCACTTGGGCACATCAGGTGGTCCTCCGATTTTTAGATGAATTTCCTATCTAGAGGTGTCCTAGTCTGCTCACTGGCTGGTAGCAGTCGCATCTCCGAAAAGCAGGAGGGCTCACTTAGACAAACTCCAGTGCTTGTGGAGGGCCTGACTGTCCTGCTCACCCTCAGCAGACCTGCTGCAGGTCAGCAACCGTGCCGTGAACCGTGGCCAACCAGCAGCCTTTCTGGTACCGCGCTCCTGTTCACATCTGCCAGCTGGTGAGAGCAGAGGCAGACCTGGTCGGACCCAGCGCCCCTCCTCCCTGAGGGAGCACAGCAGGGCCTCACACTTGAAAGGCAGTGTTTGGTTTCCCATCTAATCTTAAGGGAAGCCAACGCATACCCTTCAAGGCCTTGTCACCACCTATTTCCTCATCAGTTGGCATACTGAGGGTGGCTTTTAGAGATCCAGGCTTGGTCGGCAGCGCTGCTGTGGAACACCCCAGCAAGCACCTTCTGCCTGCCTTTCGGAGCCAGCACCCAGGAGGGATGCCACACTCCCTCAACACCAGGTCGGCCCCTGCAGACCCCTGCCCCTGCAGCTGCAGAAATCCAGAAGCGTCCTTAGTGCTTCTCAGGCTTCAGCCGGAGGGAGGGCTGTTCTTTCCAGAGGTGCATTTCTTTATGTACTGTTGGCTGGATCTGGCATGCATCTGTGGGCTTTAGATCATTACATCCAAATTGTTTGCCTAAATGAGTTTATCAATTGTTAACTTGAAGAATATTAATTGTTTCTAATAAAGCTCCTGCATTTCTCTCCAGCTTTGTTCTTACAGATCAGAGATTCCCTTTTACATTTTACCAGGGTTGCCATATGGTTTCAATAGAAATACAAACATGCGTACATGATGGATATTTTCGAAACTTATTTTCAGACACAGAAATCAAACTCTTGGACACCTGCTTACTCGAGTCTAATTATCTAGTTAAAATGTCATAAAATGGAAAAGCTTAATACCATTGATTAAAACGCATTACCTGGACCCAGCAGCTGGCCTATGCCAGGTAGGCCCTTTGGGAACAGATTTAAGAGAGAATGATTAATAGTAAGCCCAGGAGTGACAGTGAACAGCCCCTGATGTACAAGATGTTTGCCTTAATCAGAAGGTCTTCTGTAACTCTGATGAGAAAATAATCACAACTATTATTCTGGCGGTCCAGAATCAAGCTGGAATTTGAATGGGAGGGGCCCGAGGTTTTCTCACCCAGGGCCGTATTTGTCAGGGAGCACCAGGGAACGCACTCACAGCCCAAGCTTGGGTGTGGCTGGAGTCTGCACCCCCACAACCCGGGCCCAGCCTAGTGCTGCCTCTGAAGCTGCTGCTTGTATTCCTGCCTCCTGTCTCCCATGCTGAGCTGAGGACAGGAACCAGGCCCTTACTCATTTTCTATCACTGAGCAGAGAGTCCATTCTCCGATACAGGGTGGTGGCCAGAAATGCCAGGTATCCAAGAAGCATGGAACAGAACCACCCCCAGGCTCTCCACATCATTATCAACATCATTGTCATGTGCCAGTTTCCCATGGCTGCCTTAACAAAGTCACAAATTAAGCCACAAACTGGGTGGCCTCATACAGCCGGAATGTATTCTCTGGCAGTTCTGGAGAGGTTTGAAATCATATTGGCCGGGCCACGCTCCCTCCGCAGCCTCGGTAGGAGGGTCCCTCCTGGCCTCTCCCAGCTCCCGGTGGCTCTTGCCGTCCTTGGCCTTCCTTGGCTTGCGGGCAGCCACACTCTGGTCTCTGACTCTGCTGTCACATGGCCATCCCTGTCTGTGCGTCTGTGTCCCACTCTCCCTCGTTTTCTGAGGACACCAGCCATTAGATGATCGTCCACCTATTCCACTATGACTCGTCTTCACAGCTACTTCTGCAGAGACTCTGTTTCCAAAAAAATAAGATCCCATTCACAGGCACGGGGATTTAGGACTTCAACATATCTTTTGGGGGAACATCGTTCCCCCAAGAACATCAACCATGTGCTGAAAAGCCAGAAACCTCACTCTCAGCTCACACCATTTGAAGAACAGTTCATTTAGTACATTGCTTTTCTGCAAAAACTTTGCTGGGAGGATCCGTCACCTGCTGCAGGTTTCATGACTCAGCATCTCTGGCCACACAGCAGCCCAAGCCTGGCTGCAGCAAATACAGAGAAAAGACTGGAAACAGAGACGTGAAGGGACGGGGTCCTCGGCTGCAGAGGCTGTCTTCCCTGGGTCCACTGGCTGTGGGGACACGCATGTGTCCTCAGCCCAGAGAGCCACGGTGTTGCCACTGTGCTCCATGGATGGTGGCTGTACCACTTTACAGGAGGAACGACTGAAGTTCAGGGACCAGTGCAAAGCCACTTTTAGCAAGGAAGATAGATAGCCAGTAACCACAACAAAAGATGCTCAATGTCTCTAGTCACCAGGGAGCTGCAGATCAAAGCCACAATGAAATATCACTTCAGAAGATGGCTAGAACCAAAGAGTCAGTGACACAAGGGTATTGACAGGGATGCAGAGAAATTGGAACTCATACAGTGCTGTTGGGAGTGTAAAATGGTGCAGCTACTTGGGAAAACAGTTGGGCATTCCTGAAGCAATTAAACACAGGGTTATCATATGACCCAGCAATCCACTCCTAGCTATATACACCCAAGAAAAGTGAAATATGTCCATGCAAAAACTTGTAAACAAATGATACAGCAGCATTATTCATAATAGCCAAAAGGAAGAAACAACACAAATGTCCATCCACTGAAGAATGGATGAACAAAATGTATAGCCACACAGTGGAGTACTATTCAGCCGTAAAAGGGAATGAAGGACTGGTACACACTACAACATGGATGAACTTTGAAAACATCATGCTAAGTGAAAGAAGCCAGTCACCAAAGATCACGTGTGTGATGCTATTCATTTGAGATGTCCAGAACAGAGAAATTTAGACACTGCTTGCTTAGGGCTGGCGGGGGACAGGGAGGTAGAAAGGCAATGACCAAAGGGCACAGAGTCTCTTCTTGAGGTGATGAAAGGATTCTAAAATCAACTGTGTGAATGCCTGCACATACCCACGAATATGCTTTTTAAAAGCCATTGAGTTGTACACTTCAGACGAATTGTGTGGTATGGGAAATATATCTCAATAAAGATGTTCCCTTTAAAAGTCACTGTTAGCAAATGGCAGAGCTGAGGCTTGAATCCAGCTCATTCTGATCCCACAGCACATCAGGCCTCACCACACCATGGTCTTGGGACTAAATAACAGAAAACACAGACTGTGGTTTGATGTGAAGGGCAAGGGGGCGAGGGGGCAAGAGCATGCTGCAGTTTCAAGGCTGGATGGCCAGGAAGTTGGGGAAGGTGTTAAGAGAAGCCAGCATGAATGGAGGAGGAATTACCGTGGGAATCAAGAGACCATTGCGGGCAGAGTCCAGTGTGCCCACGTGGCCTCCAAGCAGAGCTACTGTGCAAGGCTTTGACAAGGTGAGACCGAAGCTTGGAGGGATGCCAGGGCTGGAGAGCCATCTGGGCTCCATCTCCATGGAGCTGCAGATAGAGACCAGGAGTCGGTGACGGAGAGGCCATGGAGACCTGGCCCTTGGGAAACACATCAAAGGCGTGCGTGCAGAGGTGCCGGGTGAGGGAGGGTTGCAGAGGCACGCCGGCACCTGCAAGGTCACCAGTGCTGCGGAGCTCCGGCAGATGGGACACAGGGAGCGGCAGGCAGGTGCCTGGATTCCGTCACCCTGAGACCCTACAGCAGGGGCCTCTGGTAAGTGGAGAGATGGAAGCCAGATCTCACAAAATTAGGAATGGAAACGTTTGCCTAGAACAGAAAGCTTAGGTAAGACCCTCACTGAGAGGGGAAGGTAGATTTGAAGAAGATAGGTTTTTAGCCAGAGCTAAAGGCAGGCTTGACCATGCTTGAGGGGAAAGGCCTCAGAGTGACTGAAGGCATGAGAAAGGAACACCTGCACAATGTTCACTGACACCAGAGGTTCTGGGGCCACAGGGAGGGTGAGTTCATAAGCCAGAGCAGGAAGGTCACCCTTGAGGGGAGGTGAGAGGGACAGAAGTCAGTGTGGATGCGGGAAAGTCACACTGACATTGGGAAGAGGACAGCAGAGAGTGCCCACTGCAGATGCAACGTCAGCCTTCTCAGCAAACCCGTGAGAAACTTTCTGCAGAGTAGGGCTCTGAGAAGATCAGGATACTTGAGGTGCGAGGCCACTAACACATGATGCGAAAGATTGCTGAGCCTGGGAAGACTGAGCTGAGACAGAGGAGAGTGATCTGTAGTGGAATTGATGCATCCAGTGTTAGGACTTCCTCTAGCCATGACCAGGGGAGCTTGGAAGAGGTAGAGGTGGCCTGCAGTGAAGCATGGGGATCAGCATCGGGGCCAGAGCACGGCCAGGGACAGGAAGATCGAGTGCTTCTCACAGTGCCCAGAATTACCAAGCCCAGGGCCCAGCCCAGGGGATGGGGATGGCTGACTCACACCAGGTGCTCCAGTGCCAGGTGTGCATTACTGTGCTGAGCCATGGACGTGCACCATCTACCCCATGAGGTGGATCTCCATATCATCATACCCATTTACAAGATGAGGAAACTGAGGCTTGGAAGACTTGGGACTTGAACGCAGGCAGTGTCACTATAAAGGCTCAATTATCAAACAAACTTTATCACCTGCCAGCCCAGAAGGGACAGATACGATGGAGAGGGCAGCTCGGGGATCTGAGCGAGGCAAGAGAGACTGACAGACAGACTCAGGGGAGCCACTCAGCATGGCCAGGAGCCATTTGAGGAAAGTGAAGAAATTGAGAAGATGTGGAAGGGTCAGTGTGGAGCTGAGACCCCAGGGACTATGAATCTGGTGTTGAACTCCTCGGGAAGCAGTGCCTCCAGGGCTGATGAGATGATAGCTGTCAGGACCAGGGAAGGGTGAGCTTAAACTGCAAGCACAAAACACGGAGAAAGGAGACCTGTGAGGAGGACAAATGCCGACCTAAAACCCCCACAGAGAGCGAGAGGCTCTGCTTAGCTGCTGCCCCTGGATTAGGGACGACAGCTGGGGGACAAGCTGTCCTCTGCTGCGCAGAGCCGGGAAAGACAGGGCCTTGAGCACTTAGTGCCAGGTGGTGAATGGCAGGCTTCAGGAAGGGCGAGCGGGGATGGCACTGCACTGGGGCAAGCCCAGGTTTTGGAGGCACCCCTCCCAGGCTCAAACCTCAGCCCTACTGGAACGAGACTCCTCTCTCTGGGCCCCAGTCTCCACCTACCCAATGGAGCCTCTGCACTCTCAGAATTTTGTGAGCATGAAAAGAAGTTACACAGGCTAACCTCATGGTTAATACAGACGTTCAGTAAATGAGAGGCGTGACTGGGATCACGAGAGCAAGGGTTCCAGCAGGGACAAAGGGTGCTAGAGAGATACAGAGTTTTGCAGTTGGCACGAAGAGAAGATTCCAGAAAGGGATGGTTGGATCAATGCCGATCAAGATTGTGTTCAGGAGCAATGATGAGGTGGAGAGAAGCCAGGCCCCAGGTGAGTGCTGGCGGAGCCAGGAAGGGCAGGAAGGTGCTGGGTTCCAAGGGCCACCTGTGAGGTCAGCTGCATGTGTGTCTCTGGCTCCCACATGCTGTCCACCGCAGTCTGGGCTCACGTGGCCACAACACAAAGCATAGCCTCTTGAATGTTTTCACTGAGAAAGTCCTTCGTAACGTTTACAAGTGTTACTGGAATGATCCAAGGCTGGAGGGGTTCTCAAAAGGAGCATATTTTCCAGTGCCCCTGACTCATTCAGCGGCTGTCCATGGACGGCAAGCCCTGAGCTCTCCCCTACGATCACCAAGAAGCAAGCCCCCTCCCCACACCCACAGTGTGCCCCTGGGACATCCCTGTTGCCCTGCCCTGACCCAGAGGCAGGTCCCTGGGGCCACTCCCTCTCTCAACAGGCCCCTCATGGAGGGAGAGAATTCCTGGGACTTTTCCTTCCTGGGTCCAGGGAGGAAGGAGAACAGGGACCCTATTCAAATGTGTCCTGGAGTTCTGTCGACTCAACACCATTTCAAGAACCTCCTGGGCTGGGCGCGGTGGCTCACGCCTATAATCCCAGCACTTTGGGAGGCCGAGGCGGGTAGATCACGAGGTTAAGAGATCGAGACCATCCTGGTCAACATGGTGAAACCCCATCTCTACTAAAAATACAAAAATTAGCTGGGCATGGTGGTGCACGCCTGTAGTCCCAGCTGCTCGGGAGGCTGAGGCAGGAGAATTGCTTGAACCCAGGAGGCGGATGTTGCGGTGAGCCGAGATCGCGTCATTGCACTCCAGCCTGGGTAACAAGAGCGAAACTCCATCTGAAAAAAAAAAAAAAAAAGAACCTCCTTCACTCCAGTTCCTCAAACTAGAACCAGCCCCTGATGGAGCTAGTGCCAGGACCGCAGAACCCGGAAGCTCAGGCGGAGCTCAGGTTCAGGTGCCACCTGCCACTTACTAGGTATGGGCACCAAGTGAACCCCCATGTGTGTATCAGGAAGTGAAGCTACAGGGTGTGACACACCCAGGCTTGGACAGGAACTGGCCAAGGAGACTGTGGAGTGACCGCCAGCCAAGCAGAGGGCACCGCCAGGCCTGGATGAGTGCCACGCAGGCAGCCTGAGAAACGGCAGGGACTAGGGGTGAGAGCAGAGCTGCGGGAGATATGGCCAGACCCAGCGGGTTTGTAATTCACTGGGTATTGTCGAGGCGCCTGTCTCTGCCTCGGCAGCCCATGCTGTTCCACTGTTCTGCAGCTTTTCTTGTCTTCACAGCTGCTGTGCTGGTTAAATGCTTCTTTTTACAAACCCAAAAGTAAACTTCTTTTTACCCAAGACTTGGCATCCTGCTGGCCTCTGCAGTATAAAAGCAAAAACAAAACAACGCATTTCATAACCCTCCCAGTAGGCGCCTGCAGCCATATGCGCCTGAAGAACAGGGAGGAAGGGAGTGGGTGGTGGTGGCGAATCATGAGGCTTTGAGAGCTTGAGACATCCTCATCATGGTTATATTAGCCACATCCTCCAGAGAAATAGAACCAATAGGGTGTGTGTGTGTGTATGCGCGTGTGTGTGCACACACATGCACATGTTTATCCATGCATACACACACACACACATATAGGAAGAGGCTTATTTTAAGGAATTGGCTTATGAGGTTATCAAGCCTGGCAAATCCCATATCTGCAGGGACGGCAGCAAGCTGGAGACCCAGGAAGAGCTGATGCTGTTCAAGTCCGATGGCCATCTGCTGGCAGAACCCCCTCGTGCCCAGGCAAGGTCAGTCTTCTCTTCTACTCAGGCCTTCAACTGATTGGATGCGGCCCACCCACATTATGGAGGACAAGCTGCTTGACTCAAAAAGTCAACAGATTTAAGTGCTAATCTCATCCCAAAACACCCTACAGAAACATCGAGAATCATGTTTAACCACATATCTGGGCATGATAAAATTAGCCAATGTAAGTATTCACTGTGGCTGATTTTTCTCTGGGTGTTTAGAGCGTCTTGGATGTGTTTTTACTTTGACCTGTCTGCACATCTTCACAACCTTCTGTCTAGCATTCACCTTGCTCTTCCAAACACAGTTCCTGAAATTCAATTAAGGGCATTCGTGACAAGAGAAAATTATTTTCCCTCATCCTCCCCTTTAATCCTAAATATTATTATAAATCCAACTGCCATGCTTTCAAAAAAATCTAATTTGTCAACTGGAAAAGCCTCAGCAAGGTCTGCTATAATGAACTAATATAATCTGGAGGATTTGGAACTCTATCCAGAAGGCTGGAATGAGCTTTTGATTACATTTCACCATTGCCATTCTGCACTGCCAAGGGTCACTTAAAAGAAAGACTCCAACATTTTGTAGCATAAGGACTCAGTTTCCTGTACAAATCACCAGAAACCCACTCGTGTTATTCTTTAAATCGGGATGTATTGAGAACACGGAATGTGTTTGGAGGACTGATAATGATCCTCATTATTTCTAGGGCAATGATTTTCACCTGGGGGATGATGTTACCCCCAGGGAACATTTGACAGTGTTTGGAGGTGGCTGGTGGCTGGAGGCCAGAGATGCCGCTAAAAGTCTATAATAATGTAATTAAACAATCAAAAGCAAATTTCCTTCAACCTGGAATTTTGAAAAAAACAAAAACATGCATTTCAGTGATCGCAGCACGTTTCGTGGAGGCAGCTAAAGTAGCTCCAGCTTGTTTGTGTTTTCCAGTTCCTGGAGCAGAAAATAGCAAATTGCTATGATGCAGATTCACTCCTGGACGCAATGGAAAATTTTAGAGAAAGCAAATCTTTGCCTTCAGGGAGAGCGTTCAGTGGCTTTACAGTGTAAAGGTTGTTTTCTCACTCACTGATACAAAGAGGAGCCAAGATCAATGTCCTCGGTGGATTACCGGCACACTCACCTAGGGCAGGAAGGCCACACTGAGCCATTCACACTGGCTTTTGGCTCAGCTATTTAAATATTCTCAAAAACAGGTCTAGAAACCTCTTTGCAAACAATTGCAGCCTGCTTTCCAACAACATGTGTACCTCAAGCTGACTAACCTCCCAGTTATCAGGGTGCATGGCAAAGGGATGAAGAGCTGAGAGGGAAATGTGTGTCTCCACAGAAGGGCAGCATGAAAAGAAACTTGTGTAGGTAAAGATCTCCTTCAGGGCAGGGACTTTGGCCTTGTCCTGCGTCTCTGTCTGCTGGCATAATCCCTACCTATCACAGCCCCTCAACAAATCCCTGTTGCTGCCACAGAAGTAGTGAAGGCTAGATATGAGCTCTGGGAGAAAGTGGTCGTCTCTTACCCCTGGCACTTACCCAAACCTTCAAATTAGCTGGTTGATAGACTAGGAATGCTGGCACCCACTATTTCCGTCAGACTCTGAAAATGTTCAATTAGTTGGTTCCACTTTTAGCTGCAACATGTGCAACTAGATTACGTCACATGTATATAAAAGACAAATTTCAGAGCACTGGATAAAACAAAACTTTTAAAAAGATGCAAGCTTTATCGCAAAATTCCCTACCTTCTATAGCAATGATGCCTCCATCCTCACCCAATGGGACTAGTGACTAATGCAAGAAACCCACATCCTGAGACTTGCCCCATCACAGACAAGGCTGTGCCTAAGAAGACAGACTGGAGTACCCAGCAGCTCTAAACAAAACAACCGCAGCCATAATTAGTACATGCATGAAACAGCATCTACGAAACAGTGTTTGGGGTAATTATAAATCACGTTTCTGTCATGCATACTAAGGAAATCATCTTAAATTACTTTTAATGTCACATCACATGTATTTAACAGCCCTAACATGATGCTAAGGACTTCACAGATTTATTGTTTAGTTTCACAGCTAAAGTATTTTTCCTGCCTTCATACTATTTTTTTCAACCTAATAATTATTCAGCTATCTTCATAGATGCGCTTAGCATAGCAAAAGGATTCCAAAGAAAGTTATCCTAGGAAACAATAACAAAACCAAAAGAATATTACTTTTCAGGTGCAACACTAGTGCAGTGTCTAAGAAACAGCGTTAGATCACTAAACCAGCATTTTCTCCAAGGACAGTTAAATAACCTGAACATAGTAAGACAGTGACAAATGGGCATTTATTAATTAATGCTTTGTTTAAACCATATAAATTTAGTCAGAGTTATTTCTTTCATTAATCACAAAAGTGTTGAAGTAGACAGATTTCCCACTAAAGGAGGTTCTGTTCCTAAATCACCATCATCAAGACCTGTGTCAGCGTCGTCACCACCGGCATCACCATTACCATCATCTCCACCATCATCACCATTACCACAATTACCACCATCTCCACCATGATCGCTATCATCACCATTACAATAATTACCATCAGCATCACCACCAACATCATCACCATCCTTGCCATCATTGTCATCACCATTACCATCATCACCATCATTATCACCACCATCATTGCCATCATCACCATCACCATTACCGCAATTACCATCATCTCCACCATCATTGCCATCATCATCACCATTACCATACTTGTTATGCAAACCCTACAATCCCCACTTTGAGAATGAGGGTACAGGGCGTCAGAAGTTAAAGAGCATGCCCACACCCCACAGCCAAGGTAGGCAGAGTGGACCCCCGGGCCACACCATGACTCCAAGGCCCAGGCTGCTGCCAGGGGCAGAGATCCGGGCTCTGCTTATGGCCCCACTCAGTCGCCAGGCCCAAGTCAAACAGTGGCCCCGGCCCTCCTTTCTTTCAGCTCACAAATACCAGGGAGCAACTCCCATGGGCCAAGCCCAGTTCAAATGCTGGGACAGACGCTTTGTGGGGAATGGACGCCAGGCGAAAAAGTATGGAAAATGCCACCAAGGAAAAGGGAGAGTGAGGGGGGCAGCACGCCCCAAGGAGAGCTTTAGCTGGAGCCTGGCAAGGACCTGAGCAGTGACACTGAGCTGAAGGCTGAACAGGGAAGGCAGGAAGAGGAACGGCAGGGTAGGAGCCGCTCATCTCAGCCACGGATGTCACGGACACAGGAAATCAGGCAGGGCCAGACCCCATGGGCCTCCAGGCCACGGGACAGGGGCTGGGTGGTTTTCCTAAGTGCAACCAAAGACTGCTGGCAGGTCTTGAGCAGGACAGCAGCAGGATCGCATCCATACTCTCAACAGATCCTTCTGCCCATTAGGGGAAGGATGGATGTGGGGGAACGAATGTGGAATGAGGCAGTCGTCGGGGAGGTGTGACGGTAGCCCAGACTAGGCTGTGGCTGGGAACGGGTGAAGGATTTGAGGTCTACTTTACAATATAAAGCCTGAAATTAAAATTCAAGATGTTTTGCTCCTGACACGATGAACCCAGGAGAGAACGGGGTGGTCCAGCCATGCGCTATGCTCTCTGCTCTGCTGTGGCGGATCTGTCCCGGCCAACCCGCCCTCCTGTGGCAGGACCAGGCCCAGCCCCGTTGCCCTTTCGGAACAGGTTCCGCGGCCTGGCAGCCCCTGCAGGTTCCTAACAAGCCAATTGCATCTTCCCGTGGAGATGGGTCGGGGGCATCCCACCTTCTCGAGACCATGAAGTCTGCCTCTCCCAGGCCCTGGCTGTCTACGCTGTTCCCCCGTGGCCCGTGTGGCCAGCAGTGGCCTCCTCCCGGGTGGTGAGTGTAGGTGATGAATACACCACTGCTGATGGCATCTGTCCGGTGTCAGGTGTTGGGTGTGCAGCCATCTAATGCTCCCGGGTGGAAATCTCTCCCTCCCGCAGATGGAGAAGTTGCGATCAGATTTGCAGGTGGCCAGGCTGGTGGGGTGAGGGCCCCTTCCAGGCTCCTGGCGTCTCTGATTCCGTAGTCTGCAGTAGTGGTGCGAGTTTGTGTCCCCTCCACCAAATATGTTCAAGTTCTAACCCCGTGTCCCCGTGAATGTGACCTTATTTGGAAATGGGATTTCTACACATACAAGCAAGTTAGGACAAGGTCGCACTGGATGAGGGTAGTGATGAGCCAATGGCTCGTGGTCTTACAGAAACAGGCGCATTTGGACGAACACAGAAGATGGCAGCGTGAAGACAGAGACAGAGGCTGGAGTGATGTTGCCACAAGCCAAGGAACACCAAGGGTTACCAGCAGCTGCCAGAAGCTGGAGGAGGTGGGAAGGAATTCCCCCAGGGCCTTCAAGGGGAGCACAGCCCGGCCAGCATCGCGTGACCTTGAACTTCTGGCCTCCAGGGCTTTGAGAGAATACATTTCTGTTGTTTCAAGCTACCCACGTTTGTGGTAATTGGCTAAGGCAACTCGAAGAAAGGCATATAGGTGGGGCCGGAGAAGGTGGCTTTCTGACAGTTTTCCCGGTGGTGCTGAGGTTACCAGTCTGGGGCCCGCCCACGGACAGCCACGGTGCAGGTAACTGCGGTTCATCGCCGAGAACATGAGAGTTGCCACAGCGTCTCAAGGTCACCTGGCCCTGAGTCCAGGATGAGGACCAGCGTGTGGAGTTAGAGGAACACATCCTGGGGCTGAACACGCGGAGGAGACGCTCAGGGCTGGCGCCTGCAAAGCACAGGGAGAAAGGGCCGGTGGCGCGGGCTCTCCCGCCCCTCCCTGCCCCCTCCACCCTCCAGCAGACCTCGTGGGCTTCGATCAAGGCAAGAGAAGCCCGTGTGCACCGCGGAGGCCCTTTCTGAAGGAGTCTGGCAATGCAGCACTTCTCATCTGCACCTTCAAATGATCACCCTGGACTGTGAGACGTCAGGGCCCCCGACGGGGTGCAGGGGCATTGGGGTGCTCAGGGCAGACACCAGGGCAGGCCCCCTTTGCAGTACACAGACCGGCGTCTTCAGCCCAGGAAGGAGTGGGGCTTCCCCAAGGCACCCCCTTGTCCCGGGAGCAAGGACATTCCGCAGCCTTTTTCAGTACAGGGCACAGGCTTCCCGAGAAGTTCGTGCATCTGACCCCTCCTGTCCCCCTCCCAGAGAGGGGCCTCCAGTCTAGCTTCTCATCTAGGCTGTGGCCATTAATAAGGCTTCTTTCTTAAATAAGAGCGAATAAAAAGGTGAAGTCTTTTCCTTGCATCGGACCAATTTCTTGATTTTTTTTTTTTTTGAGATGGAGTTCCGTTCTTGTTGCCCAGGCTGGAGTGCAATGGCACGATCTCATCTCACCGCATCCTCTGCCTCCCAGGTTCAAGCGATTCTCCTGCCTCAGTCCCTCGAGTGCTGTGATTACAGGCATGCGCCACTACGCCTGGCTAATTTTGTATTTTTAGTAAGAGACGAGGTTTCTCCATGTTGGTCAGGCTGGTCTCCTGACCTCAGGTGATCTGCCTGCCTTGGCCTCCCAGAGCGCTGGGATTACAGGTGTGAGCCACCGCGCCCGGCCCATTTTCTTGTTTTTTAAAAACGGCTTTTGGAATATCAAGGTGCTTTTGAGTTGATGTATTTTAATTATTTTTAGCCAAAAGAACCTATTAACCTTTTGCTAGGTTTCAGTTGGTTTTTTAAGGGAGAGCAGTAAAGGGCTTGGGCAGCCTGACGTTGGATGTGCAGGCCATGCGAGCGGCTGGCGGGGGCGGTCACCCTGCCCGGGGCTGTCACCCCTTCCCCATGCCTGCCCAGGCCACCCTGCTGGGGGAACAGTGACCCTTCAGGATGGGGAAGCCCCGGGCTGGCAAGCTGACAATTTCTGCCTGAGCAATTTACACATCAAAGTTGTCAGCAGACTGGAAGCTTCCCAGCCATCTTTCATGTCCCTGGATGGAAACCAGCCTGGTCATCAGCAAAGAAAATGGCAGGCACAACCTGCTGGGAGCAAAGACCACGTGAAGGGCCTTGGTGAAGGCGAAGCGCAAGGGGCTGTGTGCAAAATCCTCAGCAGAGGTTCTCCACCACTCAGCCCAGTGCAGGCCGGCACAGCCCCAGGCAGCTGCACTGGGTAAGCTCCCGGGA
The DNA here is from genome assembly GCA_963574635.1 of Cheracebus regulus. Lineage (NCBI taxonomy): Eukaryota > Metazoa > Chordata > Mammalia > Primates > Pitheciidae > Cheracebus > Cheracebus regulus. The sequence continues at coordinate 24,059 of CAUYQU010058309.1, forward strand.
AGGTGCTCCCGTCTTCCATGAGAGGGAATGTAGTGCACCGTGCCCCCAGCACCTCCAGTCAGGACGATGAAGGAGACAAGACCGCCCTTCTCCCAGCCCTCCCCAACCCCACTTCCCTTTTCCCACCCCAGTTCTCAGGATTTCTTATGGGGATCCTCCCTTGCATGTTACCTTCCTTTTCAATAATATTTCACCCAGCACACATGTATCATTTGCTCTTTCACAAACGAGCACAATCTCCAATAACAATCTTGCCCTAGGACAAAGTTTCATATAAAATTTCATTCCCTACTTAGACCCTTAATAATCACATAGGATTATGATATTTAATGATTTAGACTTCAGATTTCCTGTGTTCAGAATGGAGCTTCCCAAATAAATAGGGGCTGGTTATTTTCAGTCCCATCAAATATAACCTAAATGAGTGGTGTATACATGTACCTGTCTTTCAACTAAAAGGAAAAAACAAAGTACCTATAAGTCATCAGGAGAAAATACAGAAGAAAAAGATTGTTCATTTGGGGTAAAAAAAAAAAAAAGGCCTTCTTAAAAAAAAGAACACAGAATGCAAATACCAAAAAAAAAAAAAGAGGAAAAGTTTGACAGATTTGGCTAAGTCATAATTTAAATCTTCTACACTACAGAAGATACCTTAATAAGTGATAAAACAAGAGAAACTGCATGCCACATGAATATGATCCCAAATACATATCAACCTCCAGCAACCAAAAAGTGAAACAAAAACCAACTGAGAGGCAGGGTGTGTGGCTCGCACCTGTACTCCCAGCACTTTGGGAGACAGGCAGGTGGATCACTTGAGGTCAAGGGTTTGAGACAAATCTGGCCAACATGACAAAACCTCATCTCTACTAAAACTACAAAAATTAGCCTCCATAATCCCAACTACTCGGGAGGCTGAGGCAGGAGAATCACTTGAACCTGGGAGGCGGAGGTTGAAGTAAGCCAAGATCACGCCCCTGCACTCCAGCCTGAGTAACAGAGCAAGACTCTGTATTAAAAATTAAGAAAATAAAATAAAATTCCAATCCCCCCACAGCCATCCTCAGGAAAAAAAAAATGAGACATGGATATAAATAAGAAATGTATAAAAACAGGAAATTAAAATGGTTGGAAAACGTGAAAAGATGCTCAGCCTCAAAACAACTGGGAAAATGAAAATTAAAACAAGATACAACTTTCTATGGGGAAAGGGCCTCTCTCGCCCCCTGCTGGTGGTTGGGCACACCGCAGAACTTTGAAAAGGGCGCTATGGCAGTGACTACAGCATTAAAACACACATTCTCTTAAATCCGGCAGATCTCATTTCTGCACTTCTGTATTAAAAGATATCCATTTGTGTATACAATTCGGTAGGTACAAAGATCTTCATTACTAGCAAATCGTAAAAACTGGGACCATCTGAATAGTTAGCCCATGAAAAAATGGTTAAATGAACCATGGTGCACTTCTGCTGAGGAATACTACACAGCAATGAAAAAGAACAAAGCAGGAGCCAACAGCTCTCCCCAAAACACAGTGAATGAGTGAATGGGACTCTATGTCCCATGGGGTCCTGTTTGCACACCACAGAGGGAAGAACACATTAAAAAGATATTTCTAGGCCGGGCACGGTGGCTCATGCCTATAATCTCAGCACTTTGGGAGTCCCAGGCAGGTGGATCACCTGAGGTCGGGAGTTTGAGACCAGCCTGACCAACATGGAGAAACCCCATCTCTACTAAAACATATAAAATTAGCCGAGTGTGGTAGCACAATGCCTATAATCCCAGCTATTCAGGAGGCTGAGGCAGGAGAATCACTTGAACCTGGGAAGTGGAGGCTGCAGTGAACCAAGATCATGCCATTGCACTCCAGCCTGGGCAATAAGAGTAAACTTCTGCCTCAAAAAAAAAAAAAAAGATATTTCTAGAAGGATGTACAAGTAGCTGGTCTGAGGGACTGTCCTCGGGGAAGGTAAAGTCACTTTTCATCTGGGAGCTCTGTACAATGTTTAATTTTTTCTCCCATATTTGTGTATTACTTTTATAGCTGTCAAAAGAAGATAAAACTAATTTTTAAATTCTTTAAAAAGCTCCCTAGGGACATATTTTAAGTAAAGAAACTAACAGACCACCTGTACATTGCACCGTTTAGGTAAAAGAACACACAGAAACGGAACTATATTCTTGTTTTTATGTATGTACGTAAATTCATGGCAACACCCCTGCCATGAAGGATACCCACCTGCCAGTGGGTTCTCCTGGAAAGAAGCGAATTGTAAAGAGATCATGTGACAAACTATTCGTGGGGAACTCACAAGTTTTAAATCTTACCTTTGAAAAATAAAGTGAGTTTGTCACAATAAGAAAGTGCACATCTATTTCAATGAAAAGAAGGAAGTGACATGAAAAATCCTGCTATATTTCATTGTATCATTCTCTACTTTATATGCACTTAAGTTTATTCAAATATCATACTTTTGGACCATAAGAATGTGTTTTATTTAGCAAGTGATTTTTTTATTCTTTAGCCACAATTCTCCCACATTTTTACATTGTCACAATTTTTCCATATTTTTTAAACATTAGATACACAATTTGTTAGAAGTTAAAAGGAAAAAACATTCTTTTTGCTGAATATCACATTATATTTAACTTAAAGATTATTAACTTTTTGAATATCAAAAATTCAAGCTGCTGGGAATCACATTTATTTGTAGGTCCCAAATTAGCCCTGAGGTCTGAATAGGAAAATATCTTTTATAAACGCTAACAAAACTCTCACCTCAAAATAAAACACTATGAAATTTACACAATTGTATCTGTACTCGGTATCTTTACAATATCCAGAAACCTACTGGATTTTTAGAAATGACAATGCAAATAGGTTTACATTCAGAAGAGAGCTTATACTAAGAGGACCTAACTTGAAACCTGGCACCCTGTGCAGGAATCTGTTCAATCCTTAGAAT
>CAUYQU010058312.1:0-22925 GCA_963574635.1 Cheracebus regulus
TAACTTACCCAATAGCAGTCTTGCTCTCCCACAACCAATCAAGCTGTTTCACTCCCTATAAAACCCCCTGTCTGAAAGGAGTCTGTGTGACTTCTCCGGCCCCTCCTGTCCGGACTGCAGAACCTCACCCAGGAGCCTGAATAAATTCCCTTGCATTGGATTATTTTGGTGCTGGCCTCAGTTTCTTCGTTTTATCCTCGGAAACAAACCTCACATTGATGACCTGTGGTTGGGCCCAATAAGCAGTAAGATTGGTGCGGGAGACTCCTCAAACCCAAGATTCTCAGATCTGTCAATATGTTCCTGAAAATGATGACCCTGAAGTTGTCAGTTCCATCAGTGGAGATGGTAAGGCTGTAAAATGTTTCCGCAGTTCAGAAGTTTCAGTGGCCTCACTAGGAGAGTCACAGTGGTTGTTCTAAGGATTTAGAAGAACAGCCATGATCCCTTTGGGAAGCAATTGTTCTTTTTTTTGTGAAACTCTTCCTGCTTTGCTCCTGGGCTCTAACAGAGACTCTCTAATCAGATAACCCCATGATCCAAACTGCCCATCAGAAGCTGACTGCCACCCTATCTGCCCAGGAGAGACAAATGTGCCCAGAAATACATCCTCAAATGGGACAGGGCCTAAACAGCCCCTAAAGGCATAAGCTGTATGAGCAGATAGTTTATATTCCCTACTTCAACCCAAACCTGCAGCCTCACAAGGAGCTTCCTATGATCAGTAACTATAAATGAAAAAATTCAAAAAGTAAAATTCTTAAATATGGCTTATTGATGGCTTTGAATGAAGTGCTGGTTACACTCGTAGTCGGCAGTGTTATCATAACTCACTCAGTAGTGCTCATGAAAGACAGTAGAAGAAGACAGATCCACCTTGAGGCAGGCCTGTTTTTTGTTTGTTCATTTGTTTTTAGTTCAACTTTTTCATTCAGAACCAATTGCGGATTCATATGCAGTTATAAGAAATAGTGAAGAGAAAGCCAAGCACAGTGGCTCACGCCTGTAATCCTAGCACTGGGATGCCAAGAGGGGCAGATCACCTGAGGTCAGGAGTTCAAGACCAGCCTGGCCAACATGGTGAAACCCTGTCTATACTAAAAATACAAAAATTAGCTGAGCATGATGGCGGGCACTTATAATCCCAGCTACCCAGGAGGACGAGGCAGGAGAATTGCTTGAACCTGGGAGGCAGAGGTTGCAGTGAGTCGAGATCACACCACTGCACTCCATCCTGGGCTACAGAACAAGACTCTGTACCCTTTACTCAGTTTTCCTCCAATGGTAATATCTTGCCAAACTATAGGACAATATCACAGCCAGGTATTGGACATAGGATAGAACAGTGGATATAGGACAATATCACAACCAAGTATTGACACTGATGCAGTCAAAATACAGAACAGTTCCATCACCTCGGCAGCACCACTTTACTCTTGTATAGAAGCAGGGCTTCCCTCCCCTTGCCTCATCTCTAGAGCAGGATCTTTAACACATCTTATTGTCTTATCTTGCCTTCAGAGAGAAGGAAACTAAGGTCACATCTAACCCATCCCTGACTAGCAGCTAATCAGATCCGATGATCAGGAATTTAAAAGGAATTACACAGGATGACGGATAAAAAGGAAGACTGAGGAAGAGCTATGTGGATGGATCTGTCCAATGGTACTAGATTAGGAGAACCTAGTGAGTGTTCTCCAGAAGTCTCCTAGTGCTGAAGGGGCTCAGTTGGGCAGATAGAAAAATCTAGTTTGTAGATGTTAGTTAGCCTCTATTCCAGTGAGCATAGTGTTTGCTCCAAATACCTGTGATGACAGTGAGGAAGGTTATGCCTGGGTTAAACATCACATATATCACTTGCCAAAGCTGGCATGGCTGATACCTCCAGCATACCCCATCTGAAAAGGGCTAGTCATTTGTCCCTGTGGAATTAAACATGTATTTGCCTCCTTTCCTGTCATACCTCTGCCATATCAACACCCACGGCTTAACTAATGTCTTCTGTGCTCTCATGATACATTTTATATTGCCATTATGTTGCTTTTAACCAATAAATATGTGTCAAAGTAAAAGTAGTGAAGAAATAAGCTGATATTCAATAAATCACCTGGTTTTGCAAGTTGTATTCAGAATCAGCTGGCCTTATCTAAAGGTAGAATGACTCATTGTGAACTCACCTATGACTCTGCCTTGGATATAAAACCCTGCAAGGATAAGGTTTTGCAAGATACTGTGTATGTAGTTTCTCCTGTATCTAGGATTTATAAGTCTAGAAATCAAGGGGTAGAGGTAGGAGTAACATCTCTTGTGAGCATATCTAAATAACCCACTCATAAATTGCTTACTTCTTATATCTGGATTTGGGGATCTGGTTAGAATGCTTCTAACAATTCTACTGAATTGGAGACTGTCATCTGACCATTTCAGAAATCTCATACCGTTAGGTGGACAGGCAATTTAAGGGGTCACATTGTTAGCTGGCAACTTATCCTTATTATCGTGCATCAAAAGGGTTTCTGCCACATGATGGGAGCCAGAAGGCCCATGTATAGAGTTCAGGAGACTTCCAGTGGTAAAAGTTAATGGAAGAGCATGCAATCTTCTACAGTCAAGACCAGCAAGAGGTCAAAGTCCTCAGAAATAAGTATTCAGTCACTCCTGTGGTAAACTAAATTATTGGTCTCCATTCTTCACTCTACTAAAGTAGAATTATATATCTCCTCATGATGTGTGAGGGATACTTCTCAGTCTCTTGACTTTGGACTTGACCACATGACTTCCTAATGGATGTTATCAAACATGATGTGAGCAAAGGTTTGAACTTTGTGTAGTTGAATGTGTCCTCTTGTATCCCTGCATTTTGAATTGCTAAGAATATGCCTTGGGCAGTCATCTGTTGAAAGAGGATGACATATATGGGAAGTGGATTTTGATCTAACCCTTAGTTTAAGGCCAAGCACAGCTAAGCCCAGGATAGATCCATTGAGCCACAGACCTGTGAGTGAGAAATAAATACTTGTTACTGTAAGTCATCTAAACCTTGAAATTGTTTTATATACAGTATTACTCTGGCAACAGCTGACTGATACAAAATCTAGCAAACAAAGAATCCTGACTAGCTGAAATGTTAACCGAAGGCAAGAGGAATATAAAATTCATGGCAAAAAAAAAAAAACCCTCAAATATGAGTAGTACCTCCGGATCTAATACTTAAGTGAGGATTACAGCTGCTTTGTTATTATTTATCATATACTTAATTTCTCTTCTTTTTTTTTCTTTATTGACCACTGAATACATGGTATTATTGACCAAGTGTATCAATCAGCCCTGGATTTTTTTTTTTAAAGAATAGAGGATCATCTCTAGAATTAGAAAAAAACACACCAGATATTAGATAGAGAGCCTAAACAAGAATCTGGATACAATGAATTAATATGATTTCATGTTTTCCCTCTCTTTGAAAGAGAATTAGTATATTTTCACTTTTATACTGGTTATATTCTGCCAGGCAGTGATATTTTTAAAATTATATGGAAAGAAGTGAATGTGGATATAGTAGACAGCCAAGAGGTAGAATGTAGCAAGTGTAGATGACACTGTCCTCTATATCTGCCCACAAATCCCCCAAACAATGCTAGAAGGTCATAGTTTTTTTTTTGTTTGTTTGTTTAGAAAGTTTACGGTAGTGAATACCCCAGCCAGGAACCAGAGCCAGGTGTACGTGACTGACTCCAAGAAGCTGTTAAAGTCACAGAATTAGAACTTACATAGTGTTAAGGATTTCAAGACAAGGCTAGAAGGTTGTTTTTTTGTTTGTGTGTTTTGTTTTGTTTTGCCATCTGGCTTTGGGAAAACTAGTTAAATGCATTAGATTTGGGTTTAGTGGGAAATTTTAATGTGGGGGACCTATTGCAACCTAATGCAAGAGTCCAGAGAGAATGGATGAGGGCAGATCTCTACAGTTTATTGATCCTCTGCTGTACTGACAGTCATTGCAGCTTTAGACAATAATAAGGTATTATACATTTAAAATTTTAAGAGGGTAAATCTCTTACTAAGTCTTCTTACCACAATGAAATGAAGTTCAAAAAAGAAAAAAGAAAGGATGAGAACAGACTTTCTCTGTCTGAGAACTCAGACATGAGTTCACCCAAACTTCAGGAAAGATTGTGGGCAGAAGGGTTGCTGAAACCCCAGTAATCAGAATATTTCCCTTTAACATTTCTGTTTAGGCATATATTTTGCTTTTCTGCCCCCTTTAAATATGTCTGTAGAAACAATTCATTATATGCATGCTACAATTTAATCAGATTGTAGGTGTTTCTACATTGGAGTATACTTCATTTCACTTATAAGCAACATCAGAAGGTGCCATAACTCAACCATCATACCACCAATTGGCATAAATTATCATAAAACTCACAGGATAGCTTGCAAGTCAAGTTAGATCAACAATCATTGTGTAATTTTTATGCAATAAACAAATGTTGCTCCTCCCACAGTCAACTTCCTATTTATAAAACAAAACATTATCCAGCATTGTTGATTTGGAAACCCTGTCTGTTCTGAGATTTCTCCAAATTGCCACTATTTGTGAGAAAAAGATCAATCATTTAGTGATCATGTCAAAGAGGATGGATAACTTCAATAGTCATCTTTTTCCTTCTGTGTATCAAATGGACTTGAACTGGCAGAAATCATCCAGGATAGTGCCGGGTATATAATAGTTGCTCTAAGAAGATGATTTATTATATCATAGTATTATGCATTAATTCAATTAAACAGCTGGCCTTTACTTAACAAATGCCAGAGATCCTTAAAGGTTTGGATGAGGCGTGACAAATGAGAAACATAAGAAACTCTTGCATAGAAATACTGAACTTGAGCAATGATTCTGTTGATTCTCAGATCATTAGTTTTTAATTTAAAATACTTTTCTACTAATTAGCCTGTTAAAGTGTGAATTGAGAAATTATTATTTCCAAATATTTCATTGGGAAATGAGGCCTTATACTTAACAGAATTCATGATGTATTATAATACATTGTGAGAAGCTAAATTATGTACCATTTTAACTACGTAGACAACATCTAGACCAGTCAAAACACAGAGATCGTTATATGGCCTTGTATGAGGAGAGTGCAAATGTTAACAAACACGTATTTTCCACTTTAAATATATACTCTCCCAAAATAAAGGGGATTCTTATGGGACATTATCAAAGCCGGAAATAGACAAGGCTTGTGGGATGCTCCTGGCTGGTCATGCTGAGCCTGCAGGTCAAGTGACAGAGCTGGCTTCAAGGCAAGGAAGATAAGATCAAAACATTATATGAGGAGGAAGAGAAGGAGAAACAAGTCTCCATCTTTTGTCGATACATAGTGTCCACATCAATAGTGGGTCATTTAATAAAGCAAACATTTATATGCCAAGGGTCACTTTAAGTCACAAACATAGTCTTGATTCTGAAATGATGCTGTCCACTATGATATATTAATCAACATTTGGATGTTCATTGTAAAGATAAATCTTCTTTCTCTTTAGGTAAAGTCACCACAGGCTAACTGCAGGCTTTCTTCTTCTCTTTTTCCCATTGCTCCTCTCTCAGATGCCTAACAGCAGCTTGTGGCCTCCCTGGGATTGGAGTACAAGGAGGGAGAAGGAAAAGGGAGGAGGGAAAAAACTTTACCCTTGCCTGATGCTATCATAAAATTGCTTTGTGCTCTCTGGACTTGACAGGTATTTAAAGCTGACCCTTTCTCATGTAGGTTACCCTGAAAGTTTCCTCTGATGACCACTACCATGCTGTAGGCAGAGCTCCTTGACTGCCTTTTTTCTTTTTTTTTTGAGATGGAATCTCACTCTGTTGCCCAGACTGGAGTGCAGTGGTGCAACCTCAGCTCACTGCAACCTCCACCTCCCAGGTTCCAGAGATTCTCCTGCCTCAGCCTCCTGAGTAGCTGGGATTACAGGCACCTGCCACCATGCGCAGCTAAATTTAGTATTTTTAGTAGAGCTGGGGTTTTGCCATGTTGGCCAGGCTTGTCTCAAACTCCTGGCCTCAAGCAATCTGCCCATCTTCGCCTCCCAATGTGCTGGGATTACAGGTGTGGTATAAGCCACCATACCTGGCCTCGACTGTCTTCTTTCTAGCCATACTCCTCATCCCACCCAGCACCTTCCTGTAAGACATCCTAGAATCCCCCCTGGTGGGTCATCCTCCTGGGCAGGATTCTTGTGAATCCGGACCAACATTCCTGCTATTATTTCTGAGAACTCATGGGCTTTGCTCTGCCTTTGTGGAGGGGAGGGAGGGAGTGCACTTACCTTCTAATTGCAGACCTGCCTGTGGTGTTTCATGCCCACCTTGGCTTTCTCAAATACAAATCAAATGTCAGTTCCCTGGGTCCCCAATAGCCAAGAACATATGTTCAGATCTGTCAGATTGACTGATCTCTGAGGAATGTGGAATAATAGATTCTAAACTGGAATGATAGAGCAACCACAGATAAAGAAAACTGACAAGCCAGGCCAGATGAAAGCACGCAGCCTAGAATATGCAACGAGCAGCCATTCCAAGCACCAGGTATCATGGCCAGGATTTGACCACTATAAAGTGCAAAAGAAGGAATTCCGTTTCTAGGGGCCTATCAGTTCAGCTGCAGGAACCCAATCTAAATTGACCACTCCAAGAAATCTCAAGGACACAGCATTTCAGATAAGTTCTGAATGTGAGATCATGTTATTCTGATGCAAGAGAAGGATAAAGCCTGTAAGATATTACTTTGAGGCCTCCCTCTCACTCTGGGAGAGACAAAGGAAGGTCTTCTCTGTCTCTTTTACAGCTTTGAGCTCAGGAACAGATCATATCCCCATTAACAGGCTACTTTCCATAGACACTTCAGGCCTGCCATTTTCTCCCATGGTGTTTTTGAAGAGGAATAACTAGGAAATAGATGCCATAAAATTATCAGCAGAGAACAGAACATTAGTATGAACATGAGGTCCAGCAGCACTCGAAAAAAACTTCACATTCCTGATTTGTATCAGCTTCTTGATGATCTGTATCTTGTTTTTCTCCCATAAGACAATTCTGACCTCAGAAGTCACCAGAGAAATACTGACTACATTATCCAGACCTGGGATCACTGCCCTTTCAACCCTGCAGCCCTCACCACGACAGTATAGTTTTGATCAGATATGCTCAAGTGTTACAAAATTTTGCTTTGGATACCCATATTCTCTTTTCAAACCCAGAAATTTGAAATCTCCATTTTCAAACTTCCCAGGCAGATCAATTCTGCATTGGTATGATCCAGTCATCAGGTGGGGTCTCTCCCAAGTTCTAGAGAACACTGGCTTAAACTCCTATACTACAGTTTATGGAAATCCAAAGTTTTCTCAATATTTCCTAATGCTTCCCAGGGCAGGGAGATTCTCATATTCTCAACTGTGGGCTGGCAGTATGATATTACCAGAAGCTGGGGATTAGGTACATTGGTCCTGAAGGGATACCTGAATGAATACCACAAAGTCTGCTGCAGCTTACCTCTCATAGTTCTCTGCTATCCCTTTGGGAATGACTTTCCCACAATTCTGGTTGGCTTGGTTTGCTGGGAAACTTACAAGAAAAAGATTAGTAGGATGAACTATAGCCCCTACTGCTGCAGCTATGCTGAGACCATAAATAATATTCATCATTCCCTCCACAATTTACAATTCTCTCTTCCCCTCATTTTTGGCTAGTCCCTCTGCTGGTCTAGGTGGCTTACCTGGTGAGGTGACCCAAACCATCATTCCTAAGGTGTCTGAGCCTTGATTTACTATGTTTTTCTCAGACTGTGGCTGCTACAATTCTCCACTTACCATTACAACTGGGCATGGGAATACCAAGATGTGCTTTATGGGTCTTCTGGGCACCAAACATATTCTTTCCTGTCCTCATTGAGTAGCAGCGGCCTTAATTGCCCCTGCATTCCCTTTCTTACTGCTGTTCTCTTGACACATAGAACTGGAAGTGCCCTAGTGACAGCCATAGCTTAAATTTCAGTGGGATTTTTACTGTGTCCCCTGGTAGAAGCAGCCCCTTTTAGACATGTAGTGTTAAAGCTGCAGGGATGGAAAGCACACATTTCTCAAGATCACTGAGAGAGATGAGAAGTGGGGCCACGCCTACTTCCATCTCTCAGTTTGCAGACTCATGTAGTCTACCTTTCGGGGACAGAAAACAGCACCATGCAATGGTTATTGAGCTAGGGTATCCTGGAGGATGGTACCCCAACCTTATAGGGTAATTCTAAACTGAGATCTTGACTGGTCTTATAAAGGCCATTCTGCCACTCTAATAGGGAGGCTTCTGGGTGACAAAGTTTGTGATAGAATTAGTAGGTCCCATGGCCAGGTGTCCACTACTATACCTTTTTTGCTGTGAAGTAGGACCCTTAGCTCTGATATTTGCTGTTATCAAACACTCTATATGGTCTCAGATCATGGTGCTAGCTGAGACCTCACATCATGAAAGACAACCCAATATACAGAATATAAGTTGAGTCTGGTCAGGATGGTATCTACTCCTTCTATTGTGCAAGGGATCCAATGCACTCAAATAGCCACCAAATGGCAGCTTAGTTTCCTAGGGGTTGAGGCTAGATCAGGGTTTCAGCAGAGGGGCTCTGGGGCCAATAGGCTGGACTTTGAGCAGAAGCAACAGCTAGATCAGCTGTCAAGGCCATCCATAGCCTCCATCCCTACCACTATGGCTACTCTGTAAATGCACTCATTATTCCAACGCCCAGGTATCGCATGATGAAGCCAAATGATATGAATTGGTTGAGTCACTTGGTCTACATTGGTTGGATAGTGCCTCTTTTATAACAGATACTCCAGTGGGCTAATGCACATGTGAAACAAAGATCTTCATGCCTCCCATAAGTTTGCCCACATGTCTCCTCTGCAGAGTTTCTTAATCCTCCTTAATCTCCTTAATAGATCTTTTAATCTATCTCCTTCCAAACCCACCAGGATACCATTTGCTACTACTAATGAAACCATGTATATTCATACCTTGGGAAACTTATATGACCAGACATACCTGCTAGAAATTTCCCCATTGGTAGAATTTCTCACTGCTAGCTTTCAGTACCACATCCGTGTCAGTCTGTTTCTGTGTTGATATAAAGAAATATCTAAGACTGGGTAATTATAAAGAAAAGAGATTTAATTTGTTCACAGTACAGGAAGCATGGTGCTGGCATCTGCTTCTGGTGAGGCCTCAGGAAGCTTACAATCCTGGTGGAAGGTGAAGGGGGAGCCAGCATACCACATGGCAAGAAGGAGCAAGAGAGAAAGATGGCAAAGGTCCCAAACTCTTTCAAACAGCCAGATATTGTGTGGATTAACTGGACAAAAACTTACTTATCACCAAACCTTATTCATGAGGGATCCACTCCCATAATCCAAGCAGCTTCCACCAGGCCCTACTTCCAACTCTGGGAATCACATTTCAATATAAGATTTGCAAGAGACCAACATCCAAATCATATCAATACCTAAGTGAGGGTTGTGAAGCAGCTACTGTCCCTGGTTTGTACTGAGAAATCGAGTTGACCCATTTGTGAACCAAGCTTCAACCTTTTATTTCCCCTCCATCAGCTGTCATAAGAGGTCTCCCGTGTGGCTGGTACTGAAGGAGAAGCACTGGACAACACGGGATCTGGACCACCTGCTCTTGTGGATTGCTTGTTCCCTCTGGCCCTACTTGTGCCCTATCCTGCTGGTGTATCACTTCTATCTTACAGACTGCTTCTGGGCCCACTCAACCTGATGATGTTGTCATCTGAAACAAAACTTCTTAGAATGGATAGTTCTGGTTACATGGTCATCTGATGTCTCCTGGTCATTTACTCCATCTCCACCAGGACCCAACAGGGATGGTGGAGAAACTTCTTTCTGAATAGCATATAGTCATCCCTCTATATAGGTGGGGGATTAGTTCCCAGAATCCCACAGATACCAGAATCTGTGAATGCTCAAGTCCCTGATATATAATGATCTTAGTATTTGTGTATAATCCTCCAGTATGCTTTAAATCATCTCCAGATTACTTAATACCTAATACAATGTAAATGCTCTGTGAATAGTTGTGCTGCATTGTTTTTTATTTTTATATGGTTATTTTTTCCTGGATTTTTTTTTTTAGACAGAGTCTCACTCTGTTGCCCAGACTGGAGTGCAGTGGTGCCATCTCTGCTCACTACAACCTCTGCCTCCCGGAGTCAAGTGATTCTCCTGCCTCAGGCTCCCAAGCAGCTGGGGCTACAGTTGCATGCCACCATGCCCAGCTAATTTTTGTATTTTTAGTAGAGATGGGGTTTCACTATCTTGGCCAGGCTGGTCTCGAACTCCTGACCTCATGATCCACCCACCTTGGCCTCCCAAAGTTGGGATTACAGGCATAAGCCACCATGCCTGGCCTTTCCTGTATGTTTTTATTCAATGGGTGGTTGATTGAATCCATGAATGTGGAACCCATGGATGCAGAAGCCCAACTATATAGGTCTCTGCTATAGATGGAATAGCCTTTCTCCAATAGGCACAATCGTCTCTACTGTTCTCCTTCATGGAATTTGGAATTTGGGTAGTTTAATATTAGTTCTCTCTCTGGCATGTGTTATGTTGTAACCCCAAAAGTCAGAGATATTTTCCAGTTTTCTGTCATTGAATATAAAAGATAATTAGTCATTGCATACCTTACCTCACAAATATATCACTACTATTATGCCTTCCAGCCATCCCCCTAGTAGTCTAAACAGCCAATTTCCATACCCTGTAGTTAGGAATTTTTACCCAAATGTCATTGCCCCTCCTGTGGACTTTAGAGCCAGGATATAAAGTAAATTCTATGAATTCCCATGGGAAAAAGCTTTCGGGCACAATGATATTGAATTTCTATAAATACATGGGTACTATGTATCTTAGAGTAATTTTCCTCTGAACTGGTAAGATTATTTGGTTCTTCATCTACACTCTTTCTGAGTGATGATGTTTATTCTCATGGCATGGACTGCTAGTATTTTAAACCTTAAATCAATCACCCTTCACCACCTCAGGATCTAAAAGTATACAGGTTATCATTTTCTACATCCATAGCCAATCTTTTTTAAAAAGTCACGAGTCTGATAGGCTAAGAGTGATCTCTTCTTTAATTTTTCACTTAGTACTAACAATGTTGAACCTTTGTTTCACATTCTTGCTGTTAAAATGATTTCTATTTGGTTTATCTCTTCTTGTCACTTGCCCTTTGCACTGGATGCCGTGAGGCACTATCCAGACCTCCCTTTCAAAGCTGATCATTTCATCCTCTCACTATCGGTGGCTGAAAGATCTCAGCTGAGTCACTCTCTGGGAACTGGATTCAGCTGAAGAGAGCTGCCTAGCCCAAAATCACAGCCCCCTCTCTCCAGGGCAGCCTGAACCTAATGGCTGATCAATGTTGTATTGTGGGGAGTACAAAAGTTTGGCCACCTGGCCTCAAGGTGGGGCAACATTGAAGGATCCTCTCAGTTCCCTCATTAAATTCACTGAGACCTTGATTGCAACTACATCGCAATTCAACACCTGCCTCTGACAGATCCCACTTCTCTCATCCCCCTGAGTGTTGATCCCCAGCGCACACTACAGCCCAATGAGTTCACTTTGCTTGCTGCCTAGACAGAACTGATTTATCAAGACAGGGGAATTGCAATGGGATAGAGTAACTCATGCAGAGCCAGCTGTGTGGGACCTTGGAGTTTTATTATTACTCAAATCAGTCTCCCTGAGCATTCACATTTGGGGATGGGAGTTTTTAAAGAAAATTTGGTGGGTAGGGCCTCAGGAAGTGAGGAGTGCTGATTAGTCAGGTCGGAGGAATCATAGGGGGTCAAAGTGAGGTTTTCTTGCTGTGTCTGTTCCTGAGTGGGGTTGCAGAAATAGCTGAGCCAGATTACCATTCTGGGTGGTGTCAGCTGATCATGGAGCACAGGGTCTGCAAGAGATCGCAAGCACTGATCTTAGGTTTTACAATAATGATATCATCCCCAGGAACAACTGGGGAAGCTTCTGACTCTTACAAGCAGAGGCTGTGTGACCCCTAAACCATAATATCTAATCTTGTAGCTAATTTGTTAGTCCTACAAAGGCAGACTTGTTCCCAGGCAAGAAGGGGATCTTTTCACAAAAGGGCTATTATCAATTTTGTTTCAGAGTCAAATAATAAACTGAATTCCTTCCCAAGGTTAGTTCAGCCTATGCCCAGGAATAAATGAAAATGGCTTAAACTTTAGCAGCAGGATGGAGTGGGTTAGGTCTGATCTCTTTCACTCTCATAATTTCCTCAGTTACAATAATTGCAAAGGCGGTTTCAAGTACGACACAATATACCTGAACACAAATCTTTCTTTTAAGTCTGCTTTCTGGGGAGCCTAACCTAGGCCCCCATTTCTTAAAGCTGGGAATATTTGTCTTATTCTTAATGATTTTTAAAAATTTTTATTTATTTATTTATTTGAGACGAAGTCTCGTTTTGTTACCCAGGCTGGAGTGCAATGGGGTGATCTCGGCTCACTACAACCTCCGCCTCCCAAGTTCAAGTGATTCTCCTGCCTCAGCCTCTGAGTAGCTGGGATTACAGGTACCCACCACCACATCCAGCTAATTTTTGTATTTTTAATAGAGATGGTGTTTTCACCATGTTGGTCAGGCTGGTCTCGAACTCCTGACCTCAATCCACCCACCTTGGCCTCCCAAAGTGCTGGGATAACAGGCGTGAGCCACCACGTCCGGCTGATTTCTTTAAACTTTAAAATTGTGTTAGCTCTTATTGTTGTATAAGTTAAATTGTCACTCTTTTTATTTTTGCAGAACACGTTAAGCAAAGCTATTTTGATACTTAGGTGAGGTAGTAAAACAAAGAACATACTATCGTTGTAGGGCAGGAAGGGGTGGAAGCACCTATGTACACGTAGGGTGACTTATGGGGGGAAGGGGTCAATAACCAGCTTCCCGATTCCTAATCTCAGCTTTGCTACTGCTATCAGCTTTGCTCCCATGAGCTGAAACACTCATATAAAAGTCTTTAATAGACATAGTCAACTCTAATCAGATAATTTTAAGACTAAAAACGCTGGGCTAGCAGCCTGTGGAGAAAGTACCCACAGAAAGCCCCATAGTGCACTTGCAACAAACTCTCTGCAAGATATGAATGCAAAGGTCATACACAGTTCACACACAGTTTACGTGTGTGCTTTCCCTGAGCTTTAGATGTGTTTCATCCTGGGCAACTCCTCAGGAGGCAGTGGTACAAATGACCTCCTTACAGTGTGACCATGCAGATTTTAGTCTGTACACATACACCCTCGCCCTACTTTTAGCACCAACTGCCTCCCATCCTCAATCTACAGGGCTCTGGAGTCCTGCTCCTCAACCTGCAGGAATCCTAAGGCCCTGAGAACCACCTGGACTCCTTTTTTCAACCCTAGATTCAACATTTTTGTCACTCCTACACACACACACACACACACACACACACACACACACACACACACACACACACACACACACACAGAGACCACTATTCTTTCCCTGGCAGCCACACCAGCACACAGTTGCCCTATCTGACCAGCACTCCCTTCCCCTCGCAGAAATGGTAGCTCTTCCTCTTCTGAGACAAGACATCATGTTTTGTTTTTGGGGTTTTTTTTTAGTTTTTTGTTCTTGTAGAGACAGGGTCTCACTGTTGCCCAGGCTGATCTTAAAACCCTGGTTCAAGTGATCCTCCAGCCTTGGTCTCCCAAAGTGCTGGGATTACAGGTGTGAGCCACCATGTGTGGCCAAGAGTTTATGTTAGATATGGAAGAGACTGTTGTCCCCAGTTGGGGTCAGTGACAGACTCCTGAATTGAGGGGCTCCAGTGTCTGATCCCTTTTCTCAGCACAGAATAGCTGTTCCAGTATCTCAGTACTGAGGCAGTGAGAGAGTGAGAGATTGAACCCTGTACTCCTATGTCTAAAGCAAAACTGAGGCCACAGCTAGAAAAGTGTTGAAGACTAAATTTACCAAAACAGAGTATAGGAGCTTGGGGTTTTGGAAAAGGAGGAATTGTAGACAAGTGGAGGATTGACCTATCTACATTGGAAGAAAATGAGCAATTATTTGTCATCTGCACCCAAATCCCCCCCTCCAAAAAGTCTAGACCTGGGCTTGGCTGATCTTCTACATGACAGAGGGACAGAGTCAAGAGTCTCTGCTTTCAGATGTCAGAGCAGGTCTCATTTTCTTAGTGAAAATTGGTAAGTTTGAGAAAATTCACCCCACATAATATTTTCCCAAGATATATTCAGTGGAAAAATATTTATCTTTAAGTAGTCTAAAAGCTCAAAACTGTCCGGAAAACAAGACAATGCTCTCTCTTAGGGCGTCCTCTTCCCACATAACATCTCATCTATATCTGATCCATCTCACCTTCTTCCTAGCAGCCTTTGCCAGCTCAAAGAGAGGCCAGCCTTCCATCTCTTCCTCTTTACTGTAGGATGTTCCATTACACTCTCTCTCTCCCTCTCTCTCTGTCTTCATTTGTTTTTTATTTTTTTGAGACAGGGTCTCACTCTGTCACCCAGGCTGGAGTGCAGTGGTGCAATCTCAGCTCACGGCAACAAACTCTGCCTCCCAGATTCAAGCAATTCTCCTGCCTCAGCCTCCTGAGTAGCTGGGATTACAGGCGCTCGCTACCACGCCCGGCTAATTTTTGTACTTTTAGTAGAGACGGGGTTTCACCATTTTAGCCAGGCTGGTCTCAAACTCCTGACCTTAGGTGATCCACCCACCTCGGCCTCCCAGAGTGCTGGGATTACAGGTGTGAGCTACCATGCCCAGCCTCTCCATCCTAATTCTTTAATCAGTTTCTTGCTACTGGCTCTTCTCTCTGAGCCTAAAATCCTTCCCAACAACCACGCTAAGCAGTGTTCCTCTTGAAAGCACACCTTCAGTGTACTTTGTCACATGTGCCTGTAAGCTTTTGTTCATGTATCTGTGTTCAGCAAAAACCGTGACCTCGAGGGACAGAGATGCCATGTTGCACAAGGACATCATCATCTGTGTGAGCAGTGTTGGGTAGCGCACGTGATGGAATGAATGAACAATGATGGCCATGAGAAACATTTCCTCAGCTCTCTAGGTGGCGCTTAGGCATTTTTCAACTACACAATGTGGCAATGGTTCAGAGGTTCACCATAGCAATCCAGTGACCTCACTACCATTTTCTTTACTAAGTAAACTTTTATTACAAGGATCCTGGAATTATAGACTCAGATTCTAGAAGAAGCTTTGAGTTTTTGTAGTCTTGAGATAAAACATCTCTGGTGGAAGGAGTACAATTCTCACTTAAACAGCTCTATCTGCTCAGTCATTTGTTCAGAAATTTATTCAAGAAGCTTTCATTGAGCACTTATGTGTGAGGCATGATGCTCCCATGAGTTGAAACATTCATATAAAAGTCTTGAATAGACATAGTCCACTCTAATCAGATGATTTTAAGACTACTGAGGATATGGGGTGGGGGAAAAAAAGATATGATCTCTGTACCCAGGGAACTTTCAAGCATTAATCAAAAGTTATACCAATGCCATTCAGTTATAACAGTGGAAAGGGCTGCACAGGAGAGGTACAAGCTGCTATGAGAATATCTAACAGACCAAGACAGGAAGTTCAAGGAAGGCTTCTTTGAGAACGGGATGGCTGAGCTAACATCTAAAGGGAGAATGGGCATTCGCTAGAGAAAATGGAAATGGAATGTCATAAACAGACACAAAAGCCGTTCTAAGGCTCTGAGGGGAGTTGGAGGAAGTGAATGATGGAGACCAGGTGAGTGGACCACTGTGAGCAAGGGGTCATGTCCTGTGAGATGAGGCCAAAGTTAGGGAGGGTCCGACCCGGTAAGCCCATCATTATTTGGATGTTGGTCTTTATTCCAAGAGTATCTGGAATTCATTGAAAGGTTATAAGCAGAGAAATGACAGAATCATATCTGTGCTTTGAAAAGATCACTTCGGCTGCCATTTTGCTAACATATTGGAGGGAGCCTTGGGGATGAGACAAACAAGTTAGAGATGATTATAGTGAAGCAGGAGAGAGAAGCTGGTGGCTTGTCCTCAGGTAGGTTTGGAAAGCTCTGACTACTAAAAATTCCTTCCTTATACAAACCAAAACTTACACCCAGTGGTCCCAGATCTTTGCTCTGGGACCACAAAGAACCAGTCAACTCCACATCAATGTAACAGCATCTAAGTAGCTTAAGGAATGTATTGTGCTACCACCTCTTCCACTTTACCCCACCTTGCCCCCATTACTTAGTCCTTTTTTCTTGTGCTTAAAAAGCACAGGTCTTTAAACGGGATCTCAAATAGCCTGTATATGAATTCCCTTCACTGCCCCTTCTCAAGACAATCTCAGTTGGCCAATAAAGACTAAATCCTTCAATAAACCAAAGCTTCCAGAGATTAAAATGAGCACAGAAAATAGGATTGATGTTTTAAAGCCATAATTACAGTATGAAAACAAACTAAAAATAGTTTAACCTACAATCTGACATTTAGAAAATTATAATTTTACATTTCACTTTGTCATCAGACTAATAATAACAGAAACTAAAATTTATTGAGACTATTTTAAATATATTACATGTATTAACTCTTACATGCATTAACTCATTTACTTTTCACAATTCTCAAGGTAAGTCCTAATATTTCCGTTTTACAGATGAGAAAATATAATACCAGAGACCTTAAGGTCACACAGCTAGTAAATATGAGGCAGGACTCAAGTTCTAGTCTGATTTCAGAGACTGCACTCTTAGCCACTACACTGTACTGCCTTCAAGAAAAATAATTATCTTTAAACTTAGAAGGAAAAAATAAACATAATGAAAAGGAATAAAAGCCCACATAGAGAAGATAACCAGAGAACTGCTAATTGCTTGATTTAATTCTAGTCTAAAGCCCAGATGAAAAATATGTTAAGACACTGAATGACGTCAGACATAGTCCCAAACATCAGTTGGTCATCCCCAAAGCCCCTAGCAACCAAAAATCTACTTTCTACCTCTATGGATTTCCCTATTCTGCATTTTGCAGAAATGGACTAATAGACTATGAAGGCTTTTGTGTCTGACTTCTCTCAGCTAGGATGATGTTTTCAAAGTTCATCCATGTTGTAGCATGTTTCAGTATGTCATTCCTTTTTATGGAATAATATTTCACGTATTATTCCATTTTATGAATATACCACATTTTGTTTATCCATTCATCACTTGATGGATATTGAGTTGTTTCCACCTTTTGGCTATTACGAATAAGGCTGCTAAGAACAATCATACTCAAGTTTTTGCGTGGACACACATTTTCCATTTTCTTGGGTGCATACCCAGGAATGGAATTGCTGGTTCATGTGGTAACTATGTTTACCCTTTTGAGGAATTGTCAGAATGTTTTCCAAAGTGACTGTACCATTTTACATTCCACCAGCCATGTACAAGGCAACATTTGCTCTTGCCTTTCTTTTTGATCATAGCCATCCTGGTGAGAGTGAAGTGGTTTTGTGTTTTGATTTGTGGTTTTCTTTGATGCCCAGTCATGCCAAACATCTCTTTCATGTGCTGAGTGATCATTTATATATGTTCTCTGGAGAAATGTCCATTTATATCCTTTGCCCATTTTTAAATTTGCTTATCTATCCTTTTATTATTGAGTTATAAGAGTTTATGTAGTCTAGACACAAGTTCTTTATCATATTTATGATTTGCAAATATGTTCTTTCATTCTGTGAGTTATTTTTGTCACTTTTTTGATGGTGTCTGTTGCCCCACAAGTTTCTAATTTTGATGAAGACCGCTTGGCCAGTGAGTTTGAGCAGAAGTAGCGGACGTCACTTCCTGGGCTAAGCATCTCATGGCCAGTGTGAGACCTCTAGAGCTCTCTCTTTAACTGGTGACCAGAAATGTTCAAGATGGTGGCAGTTTTGTCAGTTTGAGTCCCTGAATGATCAATATGAGAAGACTCCAATCTCCACCTCCAACCTATAATAGACATGTAGCCTGAGAGGGAACTAATTCTTGGTTGTTTCAAGCCACTGAAATTTGGGGTTTGGTTGTTGCTACCACAGCACAGCCAAGTCTGTCTTGACTGATCAGCACATCTTTTGTAACTTTATTGGTTGTCAGAATATTACCAAATAAAAACTAAAACACTTTGAAAAGTAAACCAGAGTTTAAATTTGATTTTAAAATTTCAGTTCTATGTACTATGGAGCACTCTATATCTTTTTCATATTCAGTCAAGAATTTCAAAGAGTCATTTCATGATATGGGAAAATGCTCATGATACAGTAAGCGTTGGGGGGTTAAATTTAAAGACAAAGTGCTAAATGTTTACAGTGGTTACGCCTTCTTGTTGCAGAACTTCTCTGTGTCTTTACATTAATTTTATAAAAACGATAGTCATTTATTTAAAAACGTATTTCCACCTCAGAAATGGCATTTATAAGCCAGACAAGGTGACTCAATGCCTGTAGTCCCAGCGACTCGAGAGGCTGAGGTGGGAAGATGATTTGAGTTCGAGGCTGAGTGAGCTATGATTGTACTCACTCCAGACTGGGTGACAGAGCGAGATCCTGTCTCTAAAATAAATACATAAATAAAGATAGAAAAAATAAATGGCATTTACATGTGTTTATTAGAAAACTTCCAGCATGAACGATGTTTTCCAATTTACATACTTTTGTCTTCCATTCTAACAACACCTGCAAAGGATCAGGAAAAGAATTCATGATCAACAGACTATATTTTGTACCATAATTTTCTAAGTGGCTAGCCAAACAGACACAATTTTACATGCATTACATATGAGAACAATAGACTACATTAATTTTATGTTTTTTTATTTAATATCCAGATTTAGGAGTTAGGCATTATAATCACAAATGCAGATTTACACCCAGTGACCCACAGACTACTTTTATTATCTAAGGGCCTGGACATACTCAGATAAGATGTGGCTTTATCTCAAGGTGGTGGGTGAATATATGAAGTACCTCTTCTTCATCTCAAAATATTATTGAATGTGGAGGGAATGTAAATAAGTATAAATAAGAATAACTGCATTGAATAAAAGATAAACAGGATAGATTCCATAAGCGAACCATCAAATGAGTTCATTTGAACCATTAATGAACTTCTGGAAGATGCTATGCAGACAGAATCACATTGAAGGCAAAATCCTTGGAACTAAGAAGTCCCAAACCACAACCCAGTAGAAAGAGGAAATGGCACTGTTCTCCTCCCTTATTTTAATAAGGGAGTTGATGTGGAGAAACCCCAGCCCCAACATATGATGACACAATCTAAATCTTCAAAACATTAACTTGACTTCCAGAAGGGGAAGCGGATGTATTTTGTTTTCTCCTCAGTCCTTCTGTGACTCTACAAGCTGAGCAATATCTACATGTGAAGATGCCTTTAACTGTTTCCTTTATTCCTTTAGACTAGCTTTTTTTGTTGTTTTGTTTTTTAAGATAAGATCTCCCTCTGTCACTGGAGTGCAGTGACGTGATCACAGCTCACTGCAGCCTTGACCTCCTGGGCTCAAGCAATCCTCCCACTTCAGCTTTCTGAGTAGCTGTAACTACAGGTGCCACCATGCCTGGCAATATATATATATATATATATATATATATATATATATTGGTAAATATCTTACTATGTTGCCCAGGCTGATCTTGAACTCCTGGCCTCCTTCGGACCAGTTTTAGCCTTTTTCACAGAGTTTGTGCTTCCCTGACAGTTTTCACTCCCTGAAATCGGAAAGTGATTATGTGCCTGACTTTATTTTGCTCATTACAGATGTTTTCAGGCCTGTGCCAGCCGTATCTCTGCAAGCTCTATTTTTTTTTCAGTTTCACAAAGCAAAATGTGACTGATAAAACGATGTGCAGACAAGCAAATACGGAGTCAGGTGACTCATATAAACATATTTCAGTTTTTAAACAGCAGGAAGGCGGCCCTTTTTTTCCTGCCTCCTTTGCTCCCTGATTGATACAGTGCAGGTTGTTTTTTTTAAGACATATTTTTTTAGAGCAGTTTCAGGTTCACAGCAAAAGTGAGCAGAGGGTGTTAAAATTTCCCATGTCCCCACACCCGCATAGCCTCCTCCATGACCGATATCCCCCACCAGCATGGTACATTTGTCACAATCAATGAACATTCATTGACACATCATTATCACCCAGCGTCCATAGTGTACACTAGATTCCATTCACGCTTGCTGCTGCACATTATATGGTTTTCAGCAAATTCATAATGACATATATCTGCCATCATACCATCATAAGGATGAGTTCTACTGCCCTAAAAATCGCCTTTGCTCCTCTTGTTACACAGGGCAGTTGTTGTGACAAAGCTTCAAGTACTCAGAAAATTTTTCTCATGTCTTCATTTTTTTAAAGTAGTGGAGATTTTCACTGTTGATATAGCTGGTCATGTGTTAGGTAAGGAGGATAGCTCAGAGCCACACTCCCTAAATTAGGGGACCTCAAGTCTGTCAGCTCCTGAAAGGGGGGATCTTTGATGCGTACAGAATCCTGATGGCGATGCATCAGTCCTTTCACCTCTTCTACACTTTTCCAGCCCTTTGGTTCTCAGGGAACTGCCATCTCTACTGTTGAGGGCAAGTTTTCCATCCATATGGGCATGTCCCAAGTTTTTTGTTTGTTTGTTTTCAGGCATTGGATTCTTTTTCAATTAAAAAAATGTTTTTTTGACATACAGTCTTGCTGGTCAGGCTAGACTACAGTAGCATGATCATAGTTCACCGCAGCCTTGAGCTCTTGGATTCAAATGGTCCTCCCTCAGACTCCAGAGTAGCTTGGACTACAGGCACACACCAACACGACTGGCTATTTTTTTTTATACAAAGATGAGGGTCTCACTATGTTGCCCAGGCTTGTCTCAAGCAAATCCTGGCCTCAAGCAATCCTCCCACCTCAGCCTGCCAAAGTGCTGAGATTACAGATGGGAGCCACTGTGCCCAGCTGTTCCAAGGCTATAAAGCAGTTTTAAATTCATGGTCAAAATTTAGAAGATGCTGTGAATATTATTTTTGCACTTGTGTAAACACATGAAAGAGAAGATAAAAGATTTCAATGAAATGAAAAGCAACAGTAGCGAGAACCCGATTACGCCAACATGTAAATTCACAGTGAGCAAGATGCAGTAAGAGAAATTGAAAAGTTTCTACTCTCAAATGGTGTGATAAATTGATGTATTTATGGCATACATAATGCTGAAGAGGTTTTGTGTAATTAATTGATAAATGCCAGCTTCTCTACTTGGGCTGATGAGTCCACATATTTCACTAATAAATTTTATGCTATAGCATTTGTAAGATTAAAAATGTTGATAAATTCAAGAAAACTTCTGCTTCAAGGGACCATCCTAAAGAAGGAAAGACAAGATGTAGTTAGTGACTTGTTCTGTATATTTGGAAACAAGAGTTCTGTTTTGGATCCTCTGCTGGCATTTATACTGATGGGGCCACATTAATGGTTGACTCCAAAAAAGGTTTCACTTCTCTTGTTTAGAACAAACAGAAATCACCAGGTGCAGTGGCTTATGCCTGTAATCCCAACACTTTGGGAGGCCAAGGTAGGAGAATTGCTTGGGCCAGGAGTTTGAGACCAGCTTGGGCAGCATGGCAAGACTCTATCTTTACAAAATAAAATTTAAAATCGCTGGTTGTGGTGGCATGCTCCGTGGTCGTAGCTACTCAAGAGGCTGAGTTGGGAGGATTGCTTGCTTGAGCCTGGGAAGTCGAGGCTGCAGCAGTGAGCCATGATCTTACCACTACACTCCAGCCTGGGTAATGGAGCAAGACTGTGAAGAAGGAGGAGAAGGAGGAGAAGAAAAGGAGGAGGAGGAAGAGGAGAAGGAGGAAGAGGAAAAAGAAGGAAGAAGAAGAAAAGGGGGAGGAGGAGGAGAAAAGGGAAATCCCGATGTTGTCACAACATAATGCTTTTTCTAAAGAAAAGGGCTGTATCAAAACTTATGCTACAAAAAATGTTAACTTTAATTCATTTCAGAATTTTTTAAAAAACAGTATGAAATGTGGACAAAGATCCCACAGATAAAACAGGAAAAAAAACTGCTCTTGTACATACCATATACCACACACTATACCTCATTAACACCACGTAGAGCAGGATTTTAGTAAGACTTTAAAGCCCACTTGGATAAGATTTAAAAAGAAATTGAAAAAAGAAAAGAAAACTAAAGTTTCCTCTTTCTGCTTCCTGATTTGCATTAAAGTCATTTCCTTTGTAGGGAAAGGAAACTACACGCCAAAAAAATATAGGCTGGTAAGGTCATTCAGGTTGATAGCAGAGCCTGGGGTGGAGAGAAATTCTTTGATAAAAGAGGAGACATGACCGGCATCAGTGACTTTGAGTGTAAAACAGAGTATATACTGTTAGCACAAGGGCCTTTTGATAACTCTTCAGACTAAAAGATCCTTAAGGCCAAAGGAATTTCCACCCCTGGTACCTACTGGTGGGCCTGATATTCAATAAATGCTTAAAAATTGACAAAGGGAGGGATGGATGGATGGATGGACAGATGCCGGGTGGATGGATGAATGGATGGATAGATGGATGGGTGGGTGAATGAGTGGATGATCGGATGGATGGATGGATGGATGGGTGATGGGTGGGTAGATGGATGGATGGATGATGTGTGGGTGGTGGACAGATGGATGGATGATGGGTAGGTAGATGGATGGGTGAGTGGATGGATGGATGGATGAATGATAGGTGGGTAAATGGGCAGATAGATAATGGGTGGGTGGATG
>CAUYQU010058316.1:0-86304 GCA_963574635.1 Cheracebus regulus
GAAACGCTATCACAGAACAAAGTAAGGGAATACTCTAAATTTTACTCTTCCATCAACCTTCACATTTGTTATCCCATGTAAGTAAAAACTGTTACCAAAAAATGGGTATTGCCTATGAGACGCAGACAAGTTTTTACAAAAAATGTCATCTTGACCAGGAGTGGTGGCTCATGCCTGTAATCACAGCACTTTGGGAGGCCAAGGCAGGTGGATCATGAGGTCAGGAGTTCGAGATCAGCCTGGCCAACATAGTGAAACCCCATCTCTATTAAAAATACAAAAATCAGCCAAGCGTGGTGGTGCATACCTTTAGTCCCAGCTACTCAGGAGACTGAGGCAGGAGAATCACTTGAACCTGGGAGGCAGAGGTTACAGTGAGCCAAGATCACACCATTGTACTCTAGCCTGGGCGACAGAGCAAGACTTTGTCTTGAAAAAAAAAAATGTAATATTTTAAAACTAACTTTTCAGATACATTATTAAACAAATAAGGAAATGGAGCTCAATGAGGTTAAGTAATATACCTTGCCCATAAGGAAAGTGGCAGAGGCCAGGATTGGAACCTAACTCGCAATTTCAAAGTTCCAACAACTTTATCGAATTAGCAGCAAAACTGAGTGCTGCTTGTTGACTCCCCAACCAACAGTCTCATGACCTTGGCCCATTATATATATTTAAAAAAACAACAACAACAAGCAAGCTGAGAAGCAAAAATGAGTTAGAGAGGTAGCAGATAGGCTGACTCTTCACTCTGCATTCTTCTGACTTTACAGCAACAGCAGCTGACAGTAAAACAAAAAAACTAAAATCAGACAGATACAATGCAACGGCCCTGAGGAGAAACTGGAAGGGACTGGCATCTTTCTCCACAGTGTTAATCCTGTAAGAAGCAGTCCTGTGTGATAAAATATATAAATTTGAAGTTCTGTCCCATTAAAATAGTATAGACAAGGCAAATAATCGAACATCAACTTTAAGTTAAAATCAAATAATCATGATAGACCAATGCCATCTACACTGTTCTTCTTCATGGCTTATTCCTATCAGCCTTTCCTCCTCATACTGGTCCCTATGCATCCATTACTGTTTTTCTACTTCAACTCTACTTAAAACCAAATGAAGATGCAGAGCTGCATTGTTTACCGATACAACCAAACTCAATCCAAGTGACCTGCATCATGCTAAATGCCTGTATTACAAACTTTTTATCACTTAAGATAGCAAGTGACAGAAGTGCTTAGATTGATACCCTGCTTGTCTTAGGTACTGAATAAAACAGACACAATACCTTCCTTAAGACATTTAGTCTAGCTGGGGAAATAAGTGTCTACTCTCGTGCACGCACTTTTACTTCCTCATTCATATATAAAATTCACACACACACACACTCTTACACACACACTCAAGTGAGAAAAATGATACTAGAAAATTAAAATAAACTCTAGTGGTAAGGACTAAAGGTACTACTGAACTTCAGAATACTTACAGCAATGAATAAGACTAGTAAAGATAGTGAAGATGATTTCATGAAAGCAAGGAAATGATCATAACTAAAACATACACAGAATGGATTGCTCTACTGAGCTCTAGGAAAAATTAATAGTAGATAGTGGGTGAATATAATTGATCTTCATAAAAGAAAGAACTACAAGCTAAACTGACAGCATCTTAGTAGTGTTAAGGAGTTAAACCTTAAGCATTAGTATTTTCCTAATATTTAATGTCATATTTGTTAGTTCATCTAATTATAATTCTGGACAATATGCCAATAGATAGACATGTGGATTCAGAGGTGCAAGTAATTTTTAGAGCCAAAGGTACCTTAAAGGTCACTCACTCCAATTTTATTTCACAAATGAGAAAACTAAGGGCCAGGAAGGTTAAATAATTTCTACGAGGTCACACAAAATTCACCCCTTAAGACTTTGAAAATTAGTAAGTGTGAAGAGTTTGCTTTCTTTAAAAGGACACTGGAGACTTCTTTTACAGTCTTTAATTCAAATTTCATTTAAAACATAATACATACAAAATATTCTAAGCTCATTAAAACATGTGACAAATTTATGGTTTGTAAAAACATACTAAGTATACAAATTCACCTTGGGACAAACCACGGATTAAAATGATTTAACAATTTAACTTCCTAACTTTTGATCATGCTATATTCCTATCAGTACACCATCTCTCAGGGAAGTTCCCTGGCTGGGAAGGTAACACTTACTAACACAGCTACACTAACTTCCCCTGCTCTTTGAATGGTTTGATTAATGCAAACCAGACCAACAATGCTCTCTATCTCAAGAATCTGGAATTTTGAACTTTTAATGCGACAATAAATGATAGGACAGTAAAGCTATAAAGGAACTTAGATATCATCTAGTTCTCAACCCATTCATTTTACAGATGAAGCAGTGTAACAGTGAAGCCAAGAGCCTCACAGTCAAACAGCCTGAGTCCAAATTCTGGCTCTAGCATGTTCTTTTTTAGATGGATGATCTTAGGTGAGTTACTTAATTTCTAAAGTTTCAGTTTCTTCTTCTGAAGAAGTAATAATAACACTTATATGTCCTACTGTTATAGTCAGCTCCAAACCATCTACTGAGTTTAACGAAGTGCCTGGCACATGCTCAACACACTCAACAACAAACAGTCAAATGTTAGCTGTGATGGTAGTGATGACAACCTGAGGCTCAGAAAAGCTAAGCAACTCCCCAAATTACGTGGCTATTTAACCCATTAAGGCATGAATGGGTTAACCCTTGACAACCAGAACTAGAAACAAAAAATCATACCTCAGCGGTGTTTCTTCTATATCACCCTACAAACTCCTAGGCCTAACATTCAAAACTATCTATAATTCAGTATAATTCTACCTTGTTTCCAACCTAATCTCCACCCCTATTTTTACTCCTTCATTCACCAAATATTTACTGAGTGCTTCTACGTTTTAAACTGTTTCTAGTGCTGAAGATATAACAGGGATAAAAGGAAGGGGAAGACAGAAGTAAAAGATGTCTGTATGTCTGAACAAAAACAGGAGAATGATATGGTCAGCAACATCAGAGTGCTGTCCTCCTGAAGTTTCTATTAGCAGGAAGAAGAATAGTTAATGATTGACAGAAAACATCTAACATGGAAGAACCTTCCTTTGGTCTACTCAGCATCCTTAGAACTTGCTTTAGATAGTCCTATGCTCAAATATTTGCTTCAACATACACCATGCAACCAAACCTGAAAGACCAAATTGTTACGTCTCTCTCCAAGAAGACTTCTATATAGCATGCAGTCAATCTCCTCACGCCACTCAACTACACTAACATTTAACTTTCTCTAATGCTCTTTTGATGTCTGTCAGGTTGACTTAACCTGATAGTTTTTGCTAACTTTCCAGATACATGTTTTTGGCCTTAATGGTTATTTAGGTTCCATGAAATCCAAGTCTGCATCTTCTTTGACTCCTAACAACATTTCAGCACACAGACTTACACATACTTTTGCTATACAAAACACTTTGGTTTCCCAATATCTTATTTAGATAGCAACTGGCATTTAGATAATGCCTGGGATGTCCTTTGCTTTTGTTAAAAGAAGAAACGCTTCATATTTTTACAGTATAAATTTACAAAACTGCATTTTATACCCGCTCCTTTATAAAACATGAAATATATTAGTGCCAATAGAAATTTTGAAAAGATATCAAGACTGAATAAATTCCCATCCTATCATTCAAAATATCACTTAGAATATTAATATCATGGCAAAAATTATACAACATATGAGAGGAGACATGGCAATTCAAATTAGTCATGATCTTCTTTAAAAATAAGGTGAATCACATGATTCATGTAGACTGGTACATTCTGGTATGAAAATGTATCTCACACAAATCTACATACGCCTATGAGAGTTACTTAAAACAAGATAAAGATTTGCATTGCAACTATATCCACATGTGAAAAGATTCTATATTTAAAGAGGCCTCTGACTCAAGAGGAAAAGAAAATATAATATTTAGGTATACATGGTACCAAAGTAAGCAACCAAAAAGAATTCCTGGAAGAAGAATTTACCAAATTCTGCTAATAAATTTTATATACAGATAGATATTCCGGCGGTGGAGGAGAAAAGACAAAAACATAGCTTTTGGAATAGAAAAAGAAATAGAAGGTCATTCAACACTCAACAAACATTTTCAAGCATGTATTATGCCAGCCACAGTTCCAGGCACTCGGAATATATTAATGAACAAAACAAGCACAGATTTTTGTCCTTAGAGATATTAGATTCTAGCAGAAGAAAAATCTAAACAATAAAATGGGACAGTTTCCCACAAATTTCTTACATGCTTAAGATAACATAAACACTGGGATAAATGTAATGGTGTCAATACAGGGGAAAGCAAAGTTAACAAACTGCTGAGAATAAAGAAAGAGAATCTGAAAAGCCAAGAGCAAAAGTCAGACCAAATTAAGTGATTAAAAAACTACACTTCTTAATAATTTATAACAATTTAACCAAATTGACATGAAGTTTTACAAAATTATAAAAAGTAAAATATTATTTATAAAAACTATACTGAACTTAATCACAGTTCAGATGATAACTCTGGGTTCTGTAAGAACCCTGAAGAGACAGGAGGGTTACTATGAGTACATGCTTCTGTGACACCAATCTCAAGGGTCTGAATTTCAGCCAGCACAAGCAGGAAGACCTTTCAAGTTTTTCCTCTACAAAACAGAAATGGTAATACCACAAAGGGCTGTTACCCGAATTAAATGATAACCAAAAACTGGAAACAACTCAAAAATCAGAGAAATGCATAAACACAGCATAACAAATTCACTGGAATACTACTCAGCAATACAAAGGAACAGACTGATTCAGTAAGGATGAATCTTAAACGCATCGTGCTGAACAAAGAAAGCTAGATACAAAAAAGTAGGTATAATTCCTTTATATGAAATTCTAGAAAAGGCAAACAAATCTATAGTAAAACAAAAACAAAAACAAAAAACAAATCAATAGTTGCTTGGAACTAGTTGTGGAGAGGGATTGGTTGCAAAGGAGCACAATGGAATTTTTCCATTGTTGGAAATGTTCTATATCTTGTTTTCATGCATGTATACATTTGTCAAAATCCATCAAACTCTACAGTGTAAGTAGGTACATTTATTAATTATACCTCAAAAAAAGTTTTTAAAAATGGATTAAATGAAATAATATATGTAAAGCCCTTAACACAGTACCTGGGATATATGAAGTATTCAATAAATAGTAGGTATTAGTAAAAACATCAACTACCACTATACAACACTCATGGGGAGGTGGCAGAACTGCTGACTGCCTGATTTTTCTGGTCTAAATTCTAAATAAACATAAGCGTACAGTACTTGACCTAGACCAAAAGACAAAGTTAAAGGAGGACCCCAACTGGCAGCTCTTAGCAAAGGACAATGATAATAAAGGATAAGGAAGAAAAGAAGTAAAAGATGCTTGCATGTCCAAAAGAAAAGAAAAAACTAACAGTATGACATGGTTATCAATGATAGAATGTTCCCAATGCCCAAGAACACCTGAATCACCTCATCCAGGCACTGTCAGAATGTAACTCAGTCAGAATGTAACTCAAAATTGAGCCAATGACTTTGTTTATATAAACAAAGTCTAATGATAGTCCAATAGCTACACAGAGGAGACAGGCCTTAATTTTAAGGGTGGGTGGGAATAAAGGGGGAGTGGGAAAAAGCCATCCATGAAGACTGCAAAATGAACTCAAAAGATTTAGTCAATCAAGCAGGACAGCACAGTTCAGAGACACCCGGCAACAATTATGAATCCATAAACCAAGGTTTGTTGGTTATAAACCTACTGACTTAAAAGAAAAAATCTTACATAGATAGGGAGTTAAGGACATCTAGATATTTTAAGTTACTTAAAATACAATTCAAGTAAAACACAAAACATTTGTGAAATGTATGACATTTTACTGCTTAGAAGTATTTATCGAGGCAGAACCATTTTTATAAATACATAATTCTGTTTAATAACAGAAGTCCTGTAAATAAGACCAGAGAAATGAATCTGCTGTCACTTATGAAAGCACAAGTCCTCTGACATACATATGAAAGAAAGAAAGAAAGAAAGAAAGAACAGAGAAAAACTAACACCCCAACTGGACACTCTGGGAAGCAAAAGATTTCAGAATATAAATCTTAACTGTTAAGGTTTGTTTAGTTTTGATTTTAAGAATGTCCACTTTTAGCATTTATTAAAGAGGCAAAAAGGACAAGACAAAGAATCACAGGTTCTGGGTTTCAACTCTAGTTCTGGCAGAATTTGGATTTCTTTTTCCTTAAAATTGGGCAATTGAGGTAGGCTACTGAAAAGTATCCAAGTTTAGCACTCATGCTCTAGTTTGAAAATATTTTCTAAAAGAGTCAATATAAAATTGCAAGGCGTGGCCAGGCGCAGTGGCTCACACCTGTAATCCCAGCACTTTGGAGGCCGAGGCAGGTGGATCACCTGAGGTCAGGAGCCTGACTCTACTAAAAATATAAAAATCGGATGGGCGAGGTGGCAGGCGCCTGCAATCCCAGCTACTTGGGAGGCTGAGGCAGGACAGGAGAATTGCTAGAATCCAGGAGGCGGAGGTTTCAGTGAGCCAATATCACGCCATTACAGTCCAGCCTGGACCACAAGAGCGAAACTCCATCTCAAAAAACAAACAAAAAAAAATTGCAACACGAGTTAAGCACTTTAATTTTAATAAAGCATGAAAAAATTACTCTGTAAGTTATCTTACTAAATTAAAATACTAAGGGCCATGTATCTCAAAAAATAAAAAATTGCAACACAAGCACTTTTGTTTTTAATAAGGCATGAAAAAAATTATTCTGTACATTATCTTACTAAATTAAGATACAATACTAAGGACCATGTATGTTGTTGATTGCAAAAAGTAATATATCTTCCAGGAGTTAACTGTTCATTCTGGAAGATTTCTTGACTCAAGTTCTAAAATAATAGGATCCAAGTAATTACACACAATACTGGGGTACTTTTAAGGCCATCTTTCTTTTGCGTCAAGATCCACAAAACAGCAAAAATTTCCAAAGTTGTGCTTATTAGAGTTCGATGAATTAATTCTTGTACATAATATAATTTTACCTTAATTTTCCTTTCCATGGAAAACTGAGTCACGTTAGAAACAAATTTTATTTAAAAAAGGAGTTCTCACATAGAAAAAAGTTCTCACAGCTCCAAACCTTAGGGATAAATGCTGGGTTTTGATTATATATTTTATATATATATATATATATATTACATATATATATGTATACACATACATATATGTATATATGAGTATATATATGTTATGTATGTGTGTGTATACAGACAGTTAAGTTCATCCTGATGCTACGGCCATATTCATTTGCTACAGAAAATGTAAGACTTTCAAGTAATCACACACCAAAGAGAAATGTGTTAAATAAGAGCAGAAAGTAGTAATAATAACAGGGTAACATAATGAGGTCAGAACACTACCAGCCAATCAAAGGCATAAAAGCATTTCCTGCAATATTAATAGTCAAAAGAGAAAACCAATCACGGAAACCTAGAGCTTCCTTTTGACAGTCACAGAAGCAAGAGAACCAATCCACACACACTCGAGGTTGACAATAAGGCGGGACTGTAGGTTCATTGAAGAAATTCTTGAGGGTGCAGTTACTATGAACTTCGCACACAAGTAACACCACTCGAGTCATAAAACACTCTTGTCAATACAGATGAAATTCAACCGTATGTAAAATCTAACCCATAGGAGGAAAAGCAGCAGTTTTGTCAAAAGGTGCTGTATTATCAAAATTACAACTGCCAATTTAGACGCACTAGGTCCTTAACTTCTAAGGATCACCCCGTAATTACAATTCTCGAGGACAACGTTGCGCCGGTGGCCAGCTCCGGAGCATCCCCCGCTCCTCTCTAACGCCGCGCACGGAGCGCGGCGGTCCCGACGGAGCAGGCAGAGCCCATCCGCCCCGCGCCCGGCTCGGCTCGGCTGAACCGGTCGGCGGGCGGCTCTCGGACGCTACACCCCGCTCGGTAGTCGTGGCCCCCGCCCTCCCCCGCCGCAGTGTTACACCGGCTCATCCCGCTGCACCGTCGCGGGCGGGGGAGCCAGGATGATTACATTGCTGGCAGGAAGATGTTTGTTTTGAAAGCGCCTTACTTTCCACAGTCATTTCAAAGAGAACCCAATACAAAATCAAATATAAAAGTGGAAAAAATAATAATCTTGCCCAGCCAAATAATACTCCGCCATTAATGAACCCCGCGCCTAGGGGAGGAAGGTGGGAAGGTAAACAGAGACCGTACGCCAAGTGCGGCCAGCGCATCCCTCTGCGCCATTCCCGGCCGCCGCTTACGGCAAGGCCCCCTTACGGCAGCGTAAGCAGCGCTGCGAGCTAATCACAACACTGGGACGCAACAACATGGCGGCCGCGGGCGGGCGCTACGCTGGCCGAGAGGGTTTACGCTACTCCGCCGGCGTAGAGTCCCATGCGTTGGAGCGGCAGCGGCGCCCTCCAGCGAGCGTAAAGCGCTCTGTGAATGGCGAGGCCCGACTGACAAAGGGGAGGGGGGAGGAGAGAAGGGGGGGTAATAAACACTCGAGTCCCTACCGATTCCTCCTCCTTCTCCATCCCGGTGGGCATCTGGGGCACGGCCCGGTTGATGGAAACGCAGTCGTTGAGATCAGGCATGTCCTTGCCGCGGTAGATAGGCAGCGGTTTGGCGGCGTCCAGCGCCCGCGCTCGGAAGGAGAGTTTACTCATTGTCTCCCCGCCTTACAGGAACAGCCCGGGCGGCGGCGGCGGGGCGGGCGGGGAGGGGGGGAGGACTCCCGCCGCCTCCTCCACCTCCTTCCTCAGTGCAGCGCGGCCGGCCCGCTCCTCCTCCTCCTCACTGCCCCCGGCCACAGCATGGGCGCCCACCCCGCCCGAAAACAGCCCCCCGCCGCCCGCGGCCGCTTCCACACGCTAGATCCGCCGCTCGCCCGCCCGATCCGCTCCCTGCGCCATGGCCAACATGGCGGACATTACCACAGCGGCGGCGAGCGATCCCGGCAGCCCGCGCGAGAGCGCGCCCCCGCCGCGGGAACGCGCTTCGCCCTCTCCCTCCCTCCCTCCCTCCTTCCTCTCCCTTCCCCTCCCTCGCCTGCCCACCCACTCTCTCCGCGGCGCTGCAGGCCTGCGGGAGCGTGCTCGGTCTCGGTCTGCTCTGGGGAGAGGGGGCTTCGGCGGCGCCCCTCCGCTCGCCGGCCGGTGCTCTCGCTGTGTGGCAGGTGCCAGGTGCGCAAGTTCGTCCGCGCCCCGGAGCGTGCGCCTCTGCCTGCGCCGCCCGGTCACCCCTCTTGCTGGGTGTCCCGGAGGAAGGCGCCGGGCAAAGACAGCGGCGTCGAGCAGCGCGTGTGTGCTGAAGTCCGGGAGCGGGAAGGGAAGGTGTCGACCCGGGCGCCACCAGCCGCCACCCAAGCCTGTACTCGGACAGCGCTTATCCCCAAGGCGCCCCGAGCGCAGGCTAATTATTCGCATCCTCCGAGGCGCACATCCCCGAGAGGTGCAAGAGGTCCCTCCGGTCAGTCCGCTCGGAGGGACGCCGCGAGGCTGATGCCAGCCCTCTCCTCCGCCCTCCCCTCAGTACCTGTCCGAAAGAGCTCTCCAAGGTGCGGCAGCGCGCGTCCTCGCCTTCGCGGGGAGGATGCTCAGGGCAGCAGTCAGGGTTCATGGTTTGAGGCTGCTAGATGCAACAAGTGAACTTGAACCTGTCACCCAAACTTCGGTACAGCTGTTTAGTGGATGGTAGGTATTTCTCTGAGTTCAAAAATAGTAGCGTTCCTAAAAGTTCAGTTTCTAAAAATTTAACCAAAGGCAGCACACATTTGCAAAGTAGCAGATGTGTGTCAAATGTGGGGTGCTGTAGAAGTCTGAGAAAAAGTTCCTGTCTCAGAGAGCTTTCACATTAATGGGATGGCAGGATGGTTGGAAAGATGAGTAACAGTAAGAGATGTAAATAGCTGAAGAAAATGGCAGCTGGAAAGATAAATGGAAACCGAAAAAAAAAAGTGTCAATATTTGAAGAAAATAATACAAGAGATGTCACAGGCAGTAAGTAGGACATGATTAATTACCAAACGAGATGTAGGCAATAACTGTGAGAGTTCAGAGAAAGGAGGCATGACAGCAGCCTAAACTGGTTAGAGAAAGTTCTCAGGGGGAGGGAAAATCAAGGTGACTCACATAAGTACTAACTCTTGTTGACATCCACCTGGTTTAGCCAAGAGCCTCTTGGTTAGTCTTTAAGCATTACACATTTCTCACAAAATCCGTACAGAGAGAATTTTTAACACATTTTACCATTTTCTAATAGTCTATCAATTCTTTGCCTAACGCAGAGAAAGGCAGATGGTTTCCTAAAGACCAACAGTGAAAAAAATTGATTCCTACTGTCATTTCTTTGACATCAAAATTGTGTCTCTTCCTCTATTAAGTCCTTTTCCCCCTCCTCCACTTCCTCCTCTCCTCCTTTTTCCTCCTCGTCCTCTTCCCCTTTTCTCTCTACAGTCTCCTCCTTTGAAGGCAGAATGGTGGACGTAGTCTTCGTGGTAGTGTCCAAACAGTCTAACCAGTCTGTCCCAGCAAAACTCGGAGTATTGTTTAGTGGAGCTTGAGTGTTTTTCATATACTTTGTTGGAAACAATGGCATTGCTGTGACTCATTTCTTGTAAGCAGTACCTTCCTGAAGCTTATGGGTATGTCCTGCTCTAAGTGCTAACTCTGGAACAGTTCCAGTTCTCTGCAAGGAAAACAAGAAGTTCTTGGGAGGGGGTCAGCACCAGGTTCAAGCCTGAAAGGGAAGAAAAAAGAAATAGTTGAAGAAATGAGTCATCCAGAGCTTTCATCTGGATGCCCAGCCCTCCTCAGGTTCAGGAAGGATAGCTTTCTTCTAATCTCTATGTTTAGTTTCACTGTTACTCTCTCTCAGAAAAGGAAATGTTGAGTATGTATAATATGCCAGCCATTGTAGTAGCATGTTATATATATTATCTCAACTAACTGAATTCTACTTATTATAACTCTATGAAAAAAATATAATTTTACCAATAAGAAAACTGAGTGTCACAAAATTTGCCAAATTTCAATTCTAACAACTCGCAGAACTGAGCTCAAATTCAAGTCTGACCTGACTCCAAAACTCTTGTTTTCTCAGTGGTGCTACCCTGCTATCCAAGCTTTTCAGCTTATTGACCAGTCAGCATTTTAAAGCTGCTAATCCAAAGTTGATGACTAAGACCTTCCAACCAATGGCCAAGAGTGCATAACCCAGAGCCTAAAGTTGCAGTAGACTGGAGGAGGGCAGGCACAATATCCATCTGTCAATCACTGTATCCCCAGTTCCTTGCCTCACATATGGCAGGCATCTAAAGTATATTTGTTGACTGATATTCCATGAAGAAATTCACTGATACTGACCCCATGCCACTCTAGCTTATAGTTTACATACCTTACTGGCCTGTCACCTGACCTAGCTATTGCTGCCAATATTTGCTATTACTGTGGTCTACCTGGTTTCCAGCTTCCTGCCTTTGGGCATAGAGATTTTAGAACCAATTAGAGCAATTCAAAAACACCTTTTTGAAACCTGGAATTTAACTATAGGAAGGGATTTTTGCTATAGTAGTTGTTTCTTTGTTGTTCTTTTACTTTGACCATGTAAAAGATTTCTTCCCCAAATCTCCATTTTCTTCTCACCCCGTAGGCAATGATTATAGAGCTGGGAATAAAACTGTTTGAGGCAAATAACACAATACACTTTTCAACTGAGATACAGCCTGTGTTTTCTTGGCTTCCAATTTAGTGCCCAAACCAGAATGCCTCTGTTAACATTTGTAAAGTAACTTTTATTTGTATATAAGTATTACCTTTCATAAAGTTTATTTCTGATTGATATGTTGAATACTCATATAATTGTTAATGCTAAAAACAGAAAATATCTTCTTATAAAATAAATTATGAAATATTTTTATCAAGACCTCTTCAAATGGATGCGCAGCCTAATCACCAATTTTAATTTTCACGTACAATGCGCTGAGTAGTCATTCTAAAATCAGTCCACTTAAATATGCTCTGCACCAATTCCAAATGACATGCATTTAGGCCAGCAAGCATAATATATAAGCACCCAAGAATTAAAACCAGTTTTAAAGCCATATCAAAATAAAATCACTATCTAAATGTGGTCTAAATTAGAATAAATGTCAAGTAACTGTTAGAACTGGAATTACATTCCAGTTTCCATTTCCCAGTACTATAATCAAGGCAGGCAGCTTCCAAATAATGGACAAATTACTTTTTGAAAGGAATCTTAAAACTAGTAAACACAGTTGCTATTCAACTATTTCAGAGTTTTGTAAATGTCACGTTCTTTCTAATTGGCTCCTGGTTTCAGCAAACCCAATTGAAAGTTAATTGGGTTGGTATGTGAACTGCATCTCCACCCCTCCCCCTTATGTTCCCAGGAATGAGCCTAGTACTAATAAAGCTTTGTTGTTTTCCATATGTAATCTGAATGTGGGGTCTGCATTCATTACAATCAACTGGAATCAGTTCCGTGGTTCCAGTGCCCTTTTCTGAGGCAGCTCTGCATATTTGAGATGTAAGGACAGAGACTACACTGAGAGGTGACCTGCCAAACATCTACTTCTACCTCTACATTTGCCACAGGGGGAATAGCAGATGGTAAATAAAAATTTGTGGCTGTGACTCAGTCTCTTAGCAGCATCGCTCCTCTCAGACCTGGTTGGAATCACAGGGTGCCACCTTGTGTATAAGCTGACGATTTACTTCCCAGTTCCACAAAGGATCCAAATAGACTCTGAAATAATCAGCCTGAA
This sequence comes from Cheracebus regulus, assembly GCA_963574635.1. Taxonomy (NCBI): domain Eukaryota; kingdom Metazoa; phylum Chordata; class Mammalia; order Primates; family Pitheciidae; genus Cheracebus; species Cheracebus regulus. The sequence goes on from CAUYQU010058316.1 coordinate 12,953, forward strand.
AGCTCGGCATTTTGTTAACTAAGAAAAAAATGAAACAGATTTGAAAACACACAGCTCCAGAGGGTCCACAACACCCAATTTTGAATCACACTGACAGCCTGTCTCATTTATTGCCCCACCCCTGACCGGAAAACACACCCAGTGTACTTCACACTTGGAATAGATTGATGCCGCTCACTCAAGCTTTTGGATGCGGATAAGAGAAATAAGGAAAACTCTTGTGATGAAGCTGATGAATCTGACTTGGACACTTATGTGTATCCAAACAGCAAGCAAGCTATGTAATTTCAGGACTTTTGATTTTTTTTTTTTTTAAGACAGTCTCGCTCTGTCACCCAGGCTGGAGTGCAATGTCACAATCATGGCTCACTGCAACCTCTGCGTCCTGGGTTCAAGCAATTCTCCTGCCTCAGCCTCCTGAGTAGCTGGGATTACAGGCACGCCCAGCTAATTTTTGTATTTTTAGTAGAGGCCGGATTTGACCATGTTGGTCAGGCTGGTCTCAAACTCCTGACCTCATGATTCATCCACCTTGGCCCCTCAAAATGTGGGATTACAGGGGTGAGCCACTGGGCTTTGGATTTTTGAGAAGCTCTAGGTTCCATTGAGCTGATGAATATGAGCCTACTTATTTTAATAAAATAAGTAAAATAATTATTTTAATAAGAATTTTTTTAAATAAAAGTTCATGATGGTGAGGTTTTAAAAATGGCTGAGTTTGAAACAGAAATACAATGTTGGAGCAAGGCCATGGGAGGTAAAAAAGTAAGATCCTTTCCTGTCCAGCTACCTTGCCCTTGAGAAATTCCACACTTGGAGGAAACCTGCTCTAAATTCAGCACAGCTGTCACTCAGCTGAAGACACTATTACATTCATGTAACTAGCTGGATGAGTCATATTATTTTCAAAAGGGTGTTGGAGTGGAGATCCTGGGACTTTGGGGGCTACCGGTGCACACCCACTGTTGGTTTGGGGCTCCTGAAATATATATTCTTTTCAGCTTCTGTCTCCATTGGTGCATCGTTTTCTCCTCAAGCATCTCTGAAAGGTAACTTGGAAGACTGTTTCTGTCTCTGTAAAGGCAGTTGAGTCTCACTGACTTGCTGGCCCATCTCAGACAACAAGCAGGCTCAGAGCACTGAGCTCACTGGGATCCAAGTGTTAGCTAAGAGGAGTCCATTGTTAGGAAACATGGGTTGCTAGTCTAAATGTCGTTCCTCTCACCTATTTTTAAAATCTCTACTGCCAACAAAGGACTAAATGTTCATAACCACAGATTTGTGAATGGAGTGTGCAGCTGGAATTCTGAATTGAAGAAAATTGGTGAATTGATTTAGTAACAGCCATGCCTTACTGATCTTATCTTTGTTGTCCCATAGAACAAAATAACCTGTTTCCTAAGAAAAAGATTCTGATAAGTAGCATATTGAGAGCCCCGTAAATTCCAGAGTGACTTGTTAGGAGGTAGAAAGGAAAGCAACTTTGTTTTCTCCATATTAGAAGACAAATTTACTTGTCTCTCCTCAGCTATGAAAGGTGACTTTGGCAGGGGAAGAAACAGAGATCATTGAAATAAAACACACTAATTACCTAGAAATTTACTGACTCACCCCCACCTCTCACCTTGTTTCAGAAAAGATTTCAGGTGGCTTTTGAGAGTTGCTAAAATATGCTAGGATAGCATTTGGGCTCTGAATTTTCTAGTAACATGAAATTAGGAAACCTTGTCAGCTTCACAGTTCACAATGTCCATTAGATAAAATGACTGCTCAGGAGATTTACAGTTATTTCTGGTCTTCATTGCAATGTCCAAGAGTCTTTATAAACAGAGAAACTAGGTGATACAGCAGATATTTCAACAAATTCTTATAATAGACACAAAAGAGGCATCCAAGGGCTGTTTCTTACAGTGACCCTCCATATACACTGATGTCATAATGCAATCCAGCACAAGCAATTCTGCAAAGGTTAGAATGGAGCTGGATGTCTGAAGCCACGAGCCCCACCCCATACAGATCCGGGCGTATGAATGGACACTATGACCCCCAGGCAATCCTGCCTGAAGATTGTTTTTCTCTCAACTGTCTTCTGATAAACTGTGCTGCAGAGAGCTCAAAATTGTGCTCTATTACAATTGCCTGAAGTGTAGCTCTTCTAAATGCCCAATTAAGGGCAGGCCCATATGCCTTAAATGACCGTGCTGTGGAGAATATTTTCTGGAAAGAAAGAAGCTTAACAAGAACCAGTGCCTGAATAGAACAGAATAGTCCCTCCTGCTCTTGCAGTGAGCTAAGGTATATCCACCGGCAAAGCCAGTAATTTGACCTTTGCATAAACAAGGTGTGCATTGCTACCTCAGGTTAGATGGCATCAGCGGGTGGGGAGGTGGGGAAAGGTTGTTCTTGCACACTGCATCTGTGTGAAGGTTGTCCACTAGTTGGTATAGCTATTGTTTGCAAGCTTTGTTTTCTAGCTGTGGACTCTGCTTCCAGTGCTTAAACTGTGTCTTTACTAACTTAGAAAGAGAGCTGCCCCATCGCTAACTTCTGCTTCTCATGGGCAGCTTTTGTAGTCCAGTAGACTGTGTAAGTCTGGTTTTGAAGGCAACTGAGTTTCAGAGTGTTCTCTTATCCTCTGTTAAAGGAGAAAATTAGATCCTCTTAGCCATACAGGGGACACTTACATACCAAGTCCCCATCTTTCTCACTTACCCAGTCCAGTAGTTCTTGTAGCACTGTGCATTCCCGTCTAGAGCTGGTACATAGGTCCATACCTACCAATAACCCAGACCTACCATTTTAGGAATATCTTTGGGGATTTGCATGGGCAAAGGGACTCCAGAAGTGGAGGTCAGTTTGCGAACCAATTTTCACCACTACATTGATGCCTTCTACTAGGTTTGAAGGTGGTTATAGCTTGATCTGGAGGTTGGTGCTTGAAGGCCCTACTTTTATGGTCTTTTCTCCTACAACTTCTCTACTTCATGGGAATTAAATGGCTTAAATATCATATGTCAGCCCATGTGTGAAGTGACGCCAGTCATTTAAAATGTGCCTGAGTGACTAACAAAGAAAACAACATTTGAAACCTATTTTAGGTATGGAGATAAGTCTGGAATATTTTACCAAAATATTCCCCTTAGTAAGAGAAATGAGATTGCAGGGAAAGGATGATGGTAAAGAGAAATACTTACTTTTCACTTTATAAACCTCTCTGTTATTATTCTAGATAGATGGTTTTAAAAACTCATTTTAAAGAATTACAATCTGATAATAGAGCCTGCTTGGGCTTTGGAGAGAGACAGAGCTGGTCTTCCTGTATTCTATCACGCTTGTTAAATTGCTTCACTTCTGTGAACCTCTGTGACTTTGTGAAATGGGTATAATGTGCCTATCTCACAGGCTTCTTATGAGAAGTAGACAAAATAACACGATGTAAATTGGCTAACACAGTGCCAGGCACGCAGCCCCAAACAACATTAAAGCTACAAATTCTATTCCCTACGTCAGCTTTTTTTATTTACATGCCTTGAAGTGATTGGATAACATTAGAACTGTAGCACATAAATGCACTGAAACCAGAGTAAACTGAATAGACACCCTACCACCCTTCCACACTCCCAATTGACACTTCATTCCATAGCCTTGGCTAGGGTTCATCAAACACACAAGAGCAGAGTGGAACTATTATTCAAATTATCATGGCCATAGGGCCCTGCCAAAGAGATGATATTAGAGCCTTCAAAATGGGAAGATCATATCTTTGTTGGAGAGACATATTTATACCTAAATACTTAATCAGACTCTGAAAAGTCAGATTTGTTTCTCGTCGTGCAAAAGTTCTCTTCAATAACTATAATGAGATGAATTACATGACCTTAAGACTGGATTTGAGGAGGAAGGATTCTGCTTTTTCCTCCTCCTTCCCTCTTATCCCCTCTCCTCATTTTCTTCCTTCCCTCTATCCTCCTAATTTATGAAATTCTAAAGATAATTTTAAAAGTCCAAGTTTCTGTCTGAACAGCAACATGGTTAGCTCCTATTCGAAATCAGAAAGAGCTAGGCTACTTACCCATGAAAAATCCCCCTAAAATTCATGGGCTGGCTGTGTCTGAGTTTATGTTCACCTGCAAATAAGGCTACCATGTTCACAAGGAATATCAGCAGTAGTAGTTACATAACATCTATAACACATTGGGTCTATTTGCAAAAGAATTTACAAATGATGTTTGAAAATGCTTGTCTGATTGTTGTCAACAAATCTGTCTGATTATATTTATCCTAATGTGTCCCCATCTACACATCTACATTGATTTTATAAAGAGTCAACATCTCTCATACTCAAATCTGAGTGAGCCAGAGCCATCTGAGTAGATGCTCTTCTTTTTTTCTTTTTTGGTAGTAAAGGAAGGAGGTAATGACACTGATTTGCTTATATGATTTGTAAACTAATTCTGAAAGTCTCTCCAAAAAAAAAGTTCCCAAAATGCAGTAAGTTTGCCCAACTCTGTGCTTTGAAGGATCATACTGATCTGAATGTGTGTATATTGCTTGTTTACTAAACCAGGCCCATCACTTACTGACTGTCTCTCCTTTTTATTATCCACTGATATAATTTAAATAAGAAGCAAAATATTGAAATATAAGGCTCGTAGCCTTGGTTTTACTAACCTTTCCTGACTCCTGAAAGGTGAGAAAATTCTCTTAAGAGATTAGCCAAAAAAGAATAATAAATATCCTGCTTGGCTCTGTGTTCTCTGGCAGGATATTTTATTCTTTGTTAGTTTTATGAATTTATGAAAAATTCTGAAGGCATTCTATGTGAATAAGCTTGATTTTTTTCATATGTCCATTTAATTTTATTTATTTGTTTTTAGAGACAGGGTCTTACTCTGTCACTCGGGTTGGAGTGCAGTGGCATGATCATGGCTCACTGTAACCTAGAACTCCTGGGTTTAAACAATCCTCCCACCTTAGCTTCCTGAATAGCTATGACTACAGGTGCTCACCACCAAACACAGCTAATTTATTTATGGTTGTTTTTTTGTTTGTTTGTTTTTTGCTTTTTGGGTTTTTTTTTGTTTGTTTTTTTGTTTTTTTTTGGTAGAAACAGGGGGTCTCACCATGTGGCCTAGGCTGGTTTTGAACTTCTGGCCTCAAGCAGTCCTCTCACCTCAGACTCCCAAAGTGCTATGATTATAGGCACAAGCCACCACACCTGACTTATATGTTAATTTTAATATCGCCTTTAAGTGTACTGATTTTATCACTTACAGAGTCATCTTACCCAAATTACAAATAATTTGCCATTACATGAAATAGAAAAGAGGGAATAACCCCCAAATGCTTAGAATTGAGAATGTCAACTTTGTTTTCATCTCCAAATCAAAGATTTGTTTCCCACCCTAGAAGTTGATACCTGCTCTCAATACTACAGCTAACAGCCCAGAGAAAGCACAATTATTGGCTTTTCTTCTGCCCTCTAGCCTGATCTATAGCAATAAATTCCCAGAGTGGCCATGCAATTACACACAACGTGATCAGTATCACAGCAGGCCCAGCTAGATATGGATACACAACATGATCACTTACCCAGTAGGCACTGTTCAATGTGGGTAGACAACATGATCACTACACAGCAGGCCCTTTTCAATATGGATTCCTTACATGGCCCTGACTAATATACCGGCATCTTGCATGCATCCGAACTGCAACCACCATCCCTGCAAGAACAGCTTGATGGGGACACATTATATTATATCTAACTCCACGTGTGCACTCAGCTATAGACAACCTGCAGAAGGTCGTTTAGCACAGCAGCCTCTGCCATAGAGAAATTTGACCACAGACACAGGGGAAACAGATTTGGCCTTCCAGACAAGCTGTGATAGGACCTCCCAATGGGACTGTTAACATGGCAGGCAATATTCTAACTTTAGCCAAGTGCCAATAAGAAAAAGCCTAAAGATGAACAAAAGATCTGTAATTTACAAAACATCACAACAAATGGACCTGAAGAAAAAGGTAAGGAGCACACTGCTTGTGTTGAGTGTAGATTTTCCTGCATCCATACCACCAGTGCCTGTGGGAGAAAAGAATGCATTTAACATCTTCCTGCTACTCTCATTAGAGCAAAGCCTTTTGATGGAAGGTGCTATCTCTCTGAGCTGCTTCGATGTCTGTGAAAATACGCCAACTTTTTTGTGTATAGTAATGTTATCAACCATTGTGTACAATACAAAAGAAAAGCCTTTTAGGAAAATGAATGAAGTGTTTTTTTGCCAGCTTTAAAGAAGCAAATGGATTTGCAAATCTGAAATCCAAATAACAAAATTTGAAATCAAATTAACAAAAAAGGGAGTAATTATTTTATCAAAAGCCTTTTCCTTTATTTTTAAATGATGCTACTCCCATAGACTGCAATTTGGCTGATCTGGAATTTGGCCCAGAAATATACATTTAACAAATATACCAGGTGATTCTGCATCAGAATATTTTACACGGCTTCATCCCATTGGTTCCTTTTTTCTTCATTTTTTTTTCCTCTAATTTTCATCTTTCTCTTCTTCTCCCTATGTTTCTTGTTTCCTTTCAGTCTTTGGCTCCATCCTCCTCGATTTTTTTTTTTTCTATTTTTCTCCAGGTATGGGTAGGAGATGCTGGGGGAAGGGTGGTGACAGGGATGGGAAGGTTGGTTGGACAGTTGTGAGGAAAAGAGGATAAAGCAAATCCTGCCAATTTCATAAGCTTCAAGCCATGTTTTAAAACAATACAAGGTCTCTGTATATTCCCTGTGCCTCCTTAATTGTAGCACACAGATCATGCCACCTAATTTTCCAGTCATGGTTAATAAAGGGAGGTCACCAGAGCCAAGAGAAGATGAGCAGAGACCTTAGATAGAGCTTGCAATTGTCCAGGTTTGTCTCTACCAACTAAAAAATGCTTCATTTACAACTCTTATGGCAAATCTGGGATTGGAACAGCTATTGTCTTAGACTCCCACCAACAGTCTTAGTAAATATTGAGGTTCCAGCTCTCATCTCTTCCCTTTGCCCTTGACCCCAATCTCCATCTATTTACGGGCCTTTTGCATTTGCTGTTTTCTGTTGTGGACTGTTTATTGAATGTGGGTGCGGCAATATGGGTTGAAAAAACCCTACGTAATTCAGGAGGCAAGGAAACCTGGATCCACACCTGACGCTGGCATTAATCAATCTTGTGATCTTAGACAGCTTTTGTGACCTCTCCAGCAGCATTGTTCTCAATTGTTAAAGTGAGGGGTTATCTACAATGTTCATTTTAGTTCTAAAATTATACAGAATCAAAAGAAGTCATATTACTTTTCTGTACTGCTTCAAAATAAACAGGGCCAGATGTGAATGATAACAAGTTTTCAGCATCCAGAATAGGTGATTTTTTTTATCCTTAAAAAAAATTAAAACAAGCAGTATCTTACCTAGAATCAAATTTTAAAGGCTGCCAAGTTTCCTACTGTTTTCGGTTAGACCATGATCAAAAGTAGTCTGCATGGTAAAATATAAACTTAAAAGAGGCTAGTGTTTTAAATTAGCTTCTTAAATTTCCTTACTGTTAAGAATATATTTTCATCTGGGCGTGGTGGCTCACGCCTGTAATCTCAGCACTTTGGGAGGCTGAGAAAGGTGGATCACTTGAGGTCAAAAGTTCAAGACCAACCTGGCCAACATGGGAAAACCCCATCTCTACTAAAAATGCAAAAATCAGCCAGGCATGATAGTGCATGCCTGTAATCCCAGCTACTAGGGAGGTTGAGGCAGGAGAATTGCTTGAACCTGGTAGGTGGAGGTTGCAGAGAGCCAAGATCACGCCACTGCACTCCAGCCTGGGCAACAGAGTGAGACTCCATCTCAAAAAATTAAAAATATATATATATATGTGTGTATATATGTATACATATACGTGTATATATGTGTATGTATACACGTATATGTATTTGTATATCTATGTGTGTGTATATATATATTCTCATCTTTTAAAGAAACTACCAGAAATTTAACACTTTAATGGATTAAATTGTTAATCCATTAAATTGATTTAATGGATTAAATCATCAGTTTATTATTACTACAACCTATATTTAGATGCCCTTTGAATAACGTGAGAAAAAAATATTTTTAATTATTTTCTGAATGCTTATTAAAAAATGAGACTATGGTATGGAATTAAGACATACAGGGCTCTTGGGACAGAAAAATCATGGGGAGCAGTGGGGAAGAGAACTGACACTTAGGGCACAATCTCATCACCAGGTGCTATACTAGACACTTTTAATTCATTTAACAAATAATTATTAAATGCTTGCTATGCCTAACCTAAGAACTGAGCATGGAATGGGGAACAAGAAAGACATGGACTTTGCCCTCATTTAATCCAGTAACAATCTTTAACAATCCATTATTATTGACCCATGTTCTTTGCACAGGTCACTTTGTATTTTATTGCAACTAATGAAGTTTACAATGTTTCCTCTGGCCCAGTGTGGTGACTCATGCCTGTAATCCCAGCACTTTGGGAGGTCCAGGCTGGTGGATTACTTGAGATCAGGGAATCGAGATCAGCCTGGCCAACATGGTGAAATCCCATTTATACTAAAAATACAAAAATTAGCCAGTCATGTTGGCACATGCCTGTAGTCCCATGCCACTGCACTCCAGCCTGGGTGACAGAGACTTCCTCTAAAAAAACAAACAAACAAACAAAAAGTTTCCTCTGACCCCTTGCAAGACATAAACCATAAACATACCTTTCCTTTTCTATCCTACACCTGATATTGGTGATTAGTTAAGTGCTGTTGAGTAAAGAGCTGTTCAGGATCTATAAAGCAGGTAATACTTCCTTGTATTCAATTAACTAAATTAATAATATTAAGCTCTCACTTCTCCCATCTACCCAGACAGAAAACTTAATCAGAAAATTTAATAATAGCCTGAAATTTCCTCAGATTTCATAGAGTTCAATATTAGGTTTTTTGGCTTTTATTTTTTATTTTGGTCAAATACACACAATATAAAATTTACCATCTTAACTATTTTTAAGTGGATAGTTCAGTATCATTAAGTATGTTCACATCGTTGTGCAACCAATCTCCAGATTTTTTTTAATCTTACAAAACTGAAACTCTATACCCATTAAGTAACAACTTATTTTCCCCTGTTCACTTTCTATGAATTTAACTATTTTGGTACCTTATATAAGTGGAATTATACAGTGTTTGTCTTTTTGTATCTGGCTTGTTTTACTTAGCATGTTTTCCAGGTTCATCCAAGTTGTAGAAAGTGTCAAAATTTTCCTTTTTTTTTTTTTTTTTGAGATGGAGTCTCATTCTTGTTGCCCAGGCTGGAGTGCAATGGCGTGATCTTGGCTCACTGCAACCTCCGCTTCCCGGGTTCAAGCGATTCTCCTGCCTCAGCCTCCTGTATTTCCTTCCTTTTTAAGGCTGATTAATATTCTACATTTTGTTTATCCATTCACCTGTTGGTGAACACTTGGGTTGCTTCTACTTCTTGACTATTGTGAATAATGCTGCTATGAACATGGGTGTGCAGATATCTCTTTAAGATCTTGATTTCAATTCTTTTAGATATACCTCAAAGTGAAATTGCTGGATCATGTGACAATACTGTTTTTAATTTTCTTGAGGAACTGCTAGATTGCTTTCCATAGCAGCTATACCACTTTACATTAACACAAACAGGACACAGGGTTCCAATCTCTCTACCTCTATTTCAACATGAAATTTTGTATGGTTATTTTATAGTGGCCACACTAATAGTGTGAGGTGATATCTCGTTGCAGTTTTGTTTTGCTTGCATCTCCCTGACGATTAGTGATACTGAGCATCTTTTTGTATGCTTGGTGCCCATTTATATATCTTCTTTGGAGAAATGTCTATTCAAGTAATTTGCCCATTTCTAAATTTTTCTGTGGTAATTGAGTTGAATTCTATATTGTTTTTGTTTGAATATTTAATGTAACCAATTAAAAAAACAGGAAATTAATTTAAAATAATAAAGAACTCATTAAAAATCATAAAGAAGAAAATGAATGTATAAATTGGAGCTAAATTTTCTGATGTTTTGTGGAGCTAATCCCAATTTCCATGCCCCACTGCATGTACATGTTTTCTTTTTCTGTCTATCAGAGCCAGGAGACCATTGTCAATGGGGACTTTTTTTTTTTTTTCTCCCAACTATCAGATAGGCCTTCTCATGCTGAAGAAGGTGAAACTAGGAAATGGTGGGAAGGAACCTTGAAAATGTAATCAAAGACTTTCTCCATCATGGGCCTAGGGTTATTGTTTTTAATCAGAGGTGACAAAAGTGATGGCTAACCATAACACTGGTTTACTAGCCCCCTATTTTTTTTTTTTCAAGACAAAGTCTCACTCTGTCACCCAGTTTGGAGCACAGTGACATGATCACAACTCATTGCAGCCCCAACCTCCCAAGCTCAAGTGATGCTCCCACTTTTGCCTACCAAGCAGTTGGGACTACAGGCTCATGACACTGTGCCTGGCTAATTTTTTTTTTTATTTTGTAGACATGGAGCCTCTCTGTGTTTCCAGGGCTGGTCTTGAACTCCTGGGCTCAAGCAGTCCTCTCGCCTTGGGCTCTCAAAGTGCTGAGATTACAGGCATGAGCCTTTGTGCCTGGCTGGTTTACCAGATATCTTGACCCAAATTTGAGACTCTATGCCTGGTTGAATTTATGTCAGAAATTGGGTGACTCTTCCATAAAAATTAAACAGAAAGTACACGGCTACGCATCTTTGAACTTTTCAGAGTATTTGTCAGCTCTCATCCCTAGCATAAGGTGGAGATACTAGGGAAAGAGAAAAGTGTTACAATTATTTCTTTTCCATAGATTACATCCCTAAGACTTTCACCTTTCTCACTTCATCCATCCAAATATTCAGTAATGCCTACCACACTTTCTACTGAGTAAGTAGGCTTTCTACAAAGTGCTATGAGGGTTCAAAGATGAGAAAGTATCTGCTCTCAATGTATACTGCCTAGCACAGGGGACAGAACATATACACAGTTAACTATGTTGCAACATAGAAAGTGATAATTATCTTAAGAGAAACCCACACCAAAAAAATGCTCTGAGGAGAGAAACTTTGGAGAGATTACATCTGGCTGATGGATTTGGGAATACGTCAGAGAAAGCTCTAAGGAGGAAATACTAGCTGGTCCTTGAAAAAGATGTGAACAGTTGGAAATGGGGCAAGAAGTTCATTTTTGGCAGAAAGAAAAACAATCCCATCAAAAATGGGCTAAGGACATGAATAGACAATTCTCAAAAGAAGATATACAGATGGCCAACAAACAAGAAAAAAAGGCTCAGCATCACTAATTATCAGAGAAATGCAAATTAAAACCACAAGGCACTACTACCTTACTCCTGCAAGAATAGTCATAATTTAAAATATCAAAAAATAATAGATGTTGGCATGGATATGGTGAAAAGGGAACACTTCTACACTGCTGGTGGGAATATAAACTAGTACAACCACTATGGATAAGTGTCAAGATTCCTTAAAGAAATAAAAGTAGATCTACCATTTGATCCAGCAATTCCACTATGTGTATCTGCCCAGAGGAAAAGTCATTATAAGAAAAAGACAGTTGCACACGCATGTTTATAGCAGCACAATTTGCAATTGCAAAAATACAGAACCAGCTCAAATGCCCATCAATCAGTAAGTGGATCAAGAAATTGTATATATATGTATATATACACATATGATTTAAATATATAAATATAATTTAAAATATAAATATGTAAAAAAATATACTTATATATATAATTATATATATATATAATGGAATACTATTCAGCTGTGAAAAGGAATGAATAATGGCAATCTGGATAAAATTGAAGACCATTATTCTAAGTGAAAACTCAGGAATGGGAAACCAAACATATGTTCTCACTTATAAGTGGGAGCTGGCTGGGTGCGGTAGCTCATGCCTGTAATCCCAGCACTTTGGGAGGTTGAGCAGGTGTTTGAGACTGGCCTGGCCAACATGGTGAAACCCTGTCTCTATAAAAATACAAAAATTAGCCAGCCATGGTGGCGGGCACTTATAATCCCAGCCACTAGGGAGGATGAGGTGGGAGAATCACTTGGACCTGGAAGGTGGAGGTGGCAGTGAGCCGAGATCACGTCACTGCACTCCAGCCTGGGTGACAGAGCGAGACTCCACCAAAAAACAAACAGAAAAACCCAAGTGGTAGCTGAGCTATGAGGATGCAAAGGCATAAATATGACACAGTGGACTTTGGGGACTCTGGGGGAAGGGTGGAAGTGGGATGAGGGTTTATGACTACCCAGTGGGTACAGTGTACATTGCTCAGGTAATGGGTGCACCAGAATCTCAGAAATCACCACTGAGAAATGTATCCATGTAACAAACAGCACTTGTTCCCCCAAAACCTATTGCAATAAATAAATAAATAAATAAAAGAAATGTGTGAGCAAACACACAAAGGAAGGAAGGCTAGGATGCATTCCAGAATCAGGAACCCAAAGGATGGAGCATGTTGAATGCAAAGATCTAGTCAACAAAGGCTTCTAGTCTTGGTTCTGCCTACTAATGCCTATTTGGTCAAAATACTTAGTTTCTCTCACTGTGTTTTTATTGTTGCTGGTAACAGAATACCTGCCAATCCCACAGTGTTATTGTGAATATGCAATATAGTAAAGTGTGTGGAAATGCTATATAAACCACAAAAAGCTATATACATTGCTATGTTCTGAATGTCCTTCAAAATTCATGTGTTACATTTTCATTGCCAGTGTGATAGTATTAAAGAGTGGGGCATTTAGGGGATGATTAAGTCAGGAGGGTGGAGCCCTCATGGATGGAATTAGGAACCTTGTAAAAAGGCCTAAGAGAGTGGATTCATTCCCTTCTATCTCTTCTGCCATGTGAGGACACAGTATTTGTCCCCTCCAGAATGCAGCAACAGGGTACCATCTTAGAAGCAGACAGCAGCCCTCACCAGACATGAAACCTGCCAGCACTTTAATCTTGGACTTCCCAACCTCTAGAACTGTGAGAAATAAATTTCTACTTTTTATAAATTGCTAAGTCTCAGGTATTAGCAGCACAAACCAACGAAACCAATGTGTTACAGCAGCACAAACCAATGAAGACACAAGTGGATAGGGTTTTTATTTGTAGGTTGGAGCCCAATGATGGAAGACTTGAACATCAGGCTAAGGAGTTTGGATAAGTCACCTGTATCAGACCAAGCCAGTCCTGTACTGAGACTTCCTATTGGTCCCCAGGGGAAGTCCAGTTACTTCTTTTACATAATGTAATATAATCTAGTATACCAGCTGCGTACACATTTGATAATTTACACACATAACTCACGTTAAATCAGTTTGCTACAGATTCAGTTTTAAGAGCAGCCTTCAGGTTTCCCTGTTTTCCTCTCCTATACCCTGACAAGTATATCCTCTGGTCTGATTATGGAAGAAACTATTTCAGATTTCTTGTTCTTACAACTGCTACTCTTAGGCTAACACTAGGCCACTCCTCCCAGCTCCACTGTTCCCTAAAGAATAAAGTCAGTGCTGCACTAGGACTCAGAAGCCACTAGGCATATCAGATTGAAATTAATTCCATCTTCACACAGGTGAAAACAATAAATTGATCCAAGATAAGTATATTTATACCAGACAGTGTCTCAAAGAATCTTCAGTAGAAGTCTAACTTTCATTATTTCTAAATTTCTGTTGTTTTTTACTTTATGCCAAACTTTTGGGCTGCCACTAACAATGGATTATTTGCAAAATTAAAACCATTCAAAATGAAGACAAAATGAACTCCAAAACTCCTTGTGATACAGTGGGCTTTTCATTCCTGTGACCCATCCACTCACTGCTGTCTGTTGTGGCACCGTTTCTCCATGTCTACCTGCTTTTGCCTGGACTACTGCTCAGCTCTAGCTCTAGTGGTCTCCTAATGAGACACTCTTTCCCAGTCTTGCCTTCCTCCCATCCAGTTCCCACAATGATATCAGAGTGCTCATTCTGAACATGTAAATCTGTTTGTACCTTTCCTTTGCTTCTTAGCATGGCATACAGCCCTCTACAACCTCACCCCCCACCACTCAACCCAAGCCTCAACATCCACATCCTTTATGTCATAGCACATACCCACTGCACTCCAAGTAGACCATGCTGTTTCACAATTCCTTCTTGTTTCCTATGCTATTCCCTGAAATTTCTGCTCAGTATCCTCCTGTTCCACTGTCAGATCTCATCTGTATCAACCTCTTCTCTGCTAAGACTCCCTGACATTGATGCCCTCTCATCCTCCCCCTACCTTGGTCATCATTGATTCAGGCCTGCTGTCAGCACCTTATGCAAAATTAACTCTACGGGAGCATTATTCATATTGTGTCATCATTGTTTGTTTGCTCATCTGTCTCCTCACTAGATCCTGAGTCTTTTATTTTGCCAAGCCCTGATATCTAGGACAGTTGAGCCTAATAAATACTTATTAAATGAAGAAATAAAGTAGCCATAGGCCGTCACTTTAAAAAGTACTCTACAAGTCTTAGTTCTCTTTCACCCTTTCTCCTATCCCCTATTCCATTTATTTCCTAAGAACCCTAATTTCCATTTCAGCTCAACTCATATGGGAATCCCATCTACAAACGTCCTCTATTAGGGATTCATATTACCAGTTGAGAGGAAGAGGTCATTTTCTGTTTTCAAGCAACATTCATCTAGAGTAAAAGAAAAACCCTCACATCTGGCAACTATATTTCACTGTCTTTCATGAGTCAAGCTTTCAGTTACACATACATTTTGAAGAGAAATGGTTTTGCCATATTCATTTCTACCCTTGCCTTTTAAAACAGGATTGTATCCAACATAGTAATGACAGAAAAGAAAAATAGAGGTGATATCCCAACCAATTTAAATCAGAAATTTAGTTGAACATTTGATGCCCTTTCTGTGCCAGGCTAGGTGTGAGGCTAGATCTTTGTACATGTTCTTCTCTCTAGCTAGAATCATTTACCTAGTTGAGATTTCTCAACCTTGGTGCAACTGTCATGTGGGGCCACATAACACTTTGTCATTGGGGGGCTCTCCGGTGTTTCTTACAATGTTAGCAGCATCCCTTGCCTCTACCCACTAGATGCCAGTAGCATTCCCAAGTTGTGACAACCAAAAATATCTCCAGAAATTGTCAAATGTCCCCTTAGGGGCAATATCATGACTGACTGCGAGTCCCTGGCCTAATTGATTCCTGCTCATCTTTCATATTTTAGCTAATAAGTCATCACCTATTGGAAGCCTTCTTTGACCCCTCAAAATAAATCTCATGTCTCATTTTATGTTTGTTTTTTGTTTTGTTTTTTAGACAGAATGACAGAATCTCTCTCACCCAGGCTGGAGTACAGTGGTGTGATCTTGACTCACCGTAACCTCCTCCTCCTGGGCTCAAGCAATCCTTCCTCCTCAGCATCCCAAGTAGCTTGGACTACAGGTACACACTACCACCCCTGGCTATTTCTTGTTTGTTTGTTTCTAGTTTTGTAGAAATGGAGTCTCACCATGTTGCACAGGCTGGTCTTAAGCTCTTGAGTTCAAACAATCTGCCCGAACTATTGAACTCAAGCAGTCTGCCTACCTCGACTTCCCAAAGTGCTGAAATCTCATTACATGTTCTTATAACATTGTATAACATTTCCTGATAGCATGTATCAAGGTTTGCAATTATACGGTTATTAGCATGCTTATTGTTTTTCTCCTAAGCTATAAGCTCCATGAAAGTAGAAATTGGCTCTGTTTTGCTCACTATTGTATGCTTTGCCCTTAGCATAGTATCTAGCTTATATTAAGTATCCCACAAACAAGTGGTATAATCTCTGCCCTCAGTAGAACACTTTAAAAAATTCAGAGAAAACGTAGACGTGAGCCATAGGTCAGATATATCTAAGAAGCCATGTTGTTTGAAAGGGGTGGGTGCTTTTGATAATATTCTTTCTATGTAATGGGGAGAGAGTGGAGAGCAGCTATGAACCTAATGTGGGAGGAAAGTCTCTGAGAGATCCTATAGGTGAATGAAGAGACAGACACAGATAGATGTTTGCATCTGCAAGAATCGTGCAATGGAGGCTGCCACCCAGAAAGAGCTGAGTCTCATGTAATGGCTAGACTACAGGAAGGACTTTCCAATACCATGTTTAGATGACAGGACTCTACCTGCATGAAAAAATGACAGCAGCAGTAGCTGGCCCTTAAGGGAACCTAGGACAAGCTAGGGGAGCTTGTGTGGGATCTACTCCTGGCTTCTGATACATTCTGTATCTATGGCTAAATTTGAAACAAAATCAACAATTTATCTTTCCTTTAGTGAATGAATAACAGATGATCTTCCTTTATGAAGATGTAAACAAGACAGGAACTAAACTATTTCTACTTATCGATCTGCTATCAAGACCATCTAAATAAAGGGTCTTAAATTATTCACATTTTCTTGCTCTTAATTGTTTTTGTTTGGATTTGTTTATTTCAGGGCTGGATCTGGGCAGGAAAAAGATAGGCTTGATATGGGTTGGTTTAGGGAGTGGGTTGAGAAACTTCAAGGATTGTGCTATATCTAGGGTCTGGTAACAGTGAGGCCAACACTAGGCCTGGCAGGGAGAAGGGGGACGGGGGAAGGAGAGAGAGGGGAAAAAAAAAAAAACAACAAAAAACTATATAGATAAAGGAGGCCGCCTGCAATGAGATGTGGCCTTCAGAAGACGGATGCAGTGACCAGGCAGTCAGACAGCACAGAAAATAAATCAACACCCAACTTCTTCACTCTCCCCAGCCCCCACATCTGCTGTTGCTCCTCACTGGTAGCAATCAAGTCCTGAAGCAGGCAAAATTGCCTGCTGATTAAGTCCACAAAGGTGAGTCACTTGGGGGCCCAAGGAGAAGAGAAGAAGGATGCAAACAGGAGGGGGAAGGGTGGCAGAATATATCCAGCACAGTGTCTCATTGTGTGCTGCTTCCAGAGGGTGGACCATAACCTTATTTCAGACTTGACACCAACAATTTGTAAAACAGCATTGAATTTGTGATTTTTTTTTTTTTTTTTTACTGGGAGATGGTATATACATTGAAGGTAGGCACAACCTAAAGAAACCCTACATGTCTGTCCCAGACACTTGATAATTTATTCTGAGCCATTGTATTGGCTCAGACTAAAAATTAGGCTAGCACCAACTTCCAGGCTCCCTGTGACACTCTTGAGCATGACTGCTTGAAAGAGACTGAAGGCATAGAACTTAACTACACTGCTGTGGCTCTCCTTTAGGGGTGTGAGTGATAGGATCACACAATACCATCATGAATCATCTCTTTCGTTTTGCTATGAAGGAGGTGCTTAAGTAGAGTATCCCTAGTAGTCTTCATTATCTTAAAAGGGAGTGTATTTGTAAGTGTGTAAAAGAAGTGAAAAAAACAAAAAAAAGAAATGTAAAAAAAGCAATCATGGCCTGAGGTATGAGTGAAAGTTTGAGCTTTTTTTTTTTTTTGCAGGGAGGGAGTGAGGGAGTAAAGAGAAGTAGTTGCTCTTAGGATGAGAGGGACCTTGGGGCAATAGATGAGTAAAAAGGAATGAAGGAATGTAAGCCCTAGTCATGCAATATTACATCTTACTCCTTTGGAATTTTCTAAAACACCTAAGAAAAGATTTAAATTGCATCCCAGTTTTTGTATTTGAAAAGGAAACTGGAGAGAGACCCCAAGTTATCCCAGCCTTTATGTAGGCTACAGAAGCAAAGAACAGATGGCCATCTGGACAAAGAGCCTTTTCTAGGAGGAAAGTACAGAAAGCACGAGAACTCGGAGATGCTAGCCTCAACTTAGTGCTAGGGGAACTTTTTTGCCCTCATCCCCATTGTCCAGAAAGAGAACACTTCCATGAAGTGCAATATGAAGGGTTTGTGGGTGAAGAAGTACAGCTCAGCTCAACATACTACTAGGCTCAAATATTTAAGGAATGGGTTGGCAGCCACACTTACCAATAGACTCCCTTTGAAGATAACAAGGACTGCTGGGAATGACTCTACTTGCTGTCTGAGATCAAGCCTTGGCTTCTGCCTGTCCCATCAGCTCTAGAGTCCTGATCTGGGCCTGTTGCCCATGCTCCCATCTGTCCTGCTCACTGCTTGGCACTCTTTCCTGCTCATGACCTTGGTCTCTATGTGTTTGTGCCTTTGTTGAGCCCCTTCTACAAACTCTAGCCCTAGCATGCGTGTGAATTGCAGGTTGTGATAACTGCCTTTCTCAGCAATATATTTCCTCCAATCTTGAGACTGTTGGCACTATCTTGGCTCTACATATATACTATTCCTGTATCATAACCAGAGCAGCTGGGGTCTGATGCTAAACCAAGTTAAGAGCACATCAGCCTGGCCAAGGCCAATTATCTCGAATTCCTGCAAACCAATATTGTATCACTGATATTTATTGTTTTTTTCCTGTAAGCCCAGCATTTTGCATGAATTATCCCATGCCATCTCTAGGATATGCCCATATATGAGAGAATACTACCTTTCCTATTTCATAGATGAAAATACCAAGACCGACAAGGGTTGAGTGTCTTTCATAAGGTCAGGTAACCTTTTGGTAGAGCTGTGGTTGGAACCCAGGCATTCAGACTTCCAAGCCTGTGCTTCAGCCACTATGCTGCATGTGCCCAGAATGTGTCTCACCCTCCAGAAAGGAGATGACCTTCACATAGGTCATGATTCCGGTCTGGAGCGCCTTCCCTCATTCGGTACATGGTGGGCTCCTTCTTGCCCTTCAAGTCTCAGTTTCCATGTGTCTCACTCATAGAGGCCTCCCTGTTCATCAGTCTAAAGATTACCTCTCCTGTTTGTATGTATCCTGTTCTTCTCCTTTGTTGTGTTTATCTCAATAAATATTCCTTTGCATGTTTACTGTCTAACGTCTTGTCTTGCTCTGCAGGTAATGGGACTAGGTCTGTTTTGCTCAGCACCACATTCCAACACTCATCTCAGCAGCTGACCCACAGTAGACATCACAACTTTCAAATAGAGGAATAAATGAAGAGACTCCCTTCTGGTAGTCTCATCTTAGAACCTTCTGAAGTTCCATATACTACCTAACTTATTGAGTCTGTGGCAAATGCTTTTTACTGTTTGCTTACTGCTGAGAAGGCAAACCTTTTTTCCTTCAAGGGTAGGTTTTACTTATTTATAGATAAAAGTCTTTTGAGGTCCCATTTGCAATGAGCAAGTTTGTCACAATTAGATAACCTGACTTCAGTTCAAAACGCCTTGTGATAAAAAAAAAGTGGTAAGATTGTGAATTTGTGTCCTACAGAAGAGGGGTGCTGATGGCTGCCTAATGTCAGCAGTCCTAGACCATACACTGCTTAGGACTGTAACCAGACTACAGACTGGTTGCATAAGTTCTAGCATAAGTTCTTTCACATCTGTGCATAAGTTGGTTGCATTGGTTCTAGCATAAGTTGCTAGAATTGGTTGCATAAGTTCTAGCACATTTGTTCAAGATAACTTTATTGCTTTCTAATTAGGGTTTCAATGTGCCTGTTTAGCCCAGAGTCCTCAAATCTTTTGGACTTAGGATCCCTTTATAATTTTAACAATTATTGAGGCTGGGCACAGTGGCTCATGCCTGTAGCACTTTGGGAAGCTGAGGCAGGTGAATCACCTGTGGTCAAGAGTTTGAGACCAGCCTGGCCAACATGGTGAAACCCCATCTCTACTAAAAATACAAAAATCAGCTAGGCATGGTGGCAGACATCTGTACTCTGAGCTACTCAGGAGACTGAGGCAAGAAAGTTACCTGAACCTGGGAGGCGGAGGCTGCAGTGAACCAAGACTGCACCACTGCACTCCAAGCCTGGGTAATAGAGTCAGACTCTGTCTCAAAAAAAAAAAAAAAATTATTGAGGACCCTCAAAGAGTTTGTAATAAGAATTATATCTATTCATATTTACTATACTGAAAGTCAAAAATGAGAATCTTAAAACACTTATTGTTTTGGTTGAAGTATATATATTATACATATATACAAATAGCATACATGTGTATACATATGCTACATGTATATACGCACATGTATGTATATATGCTAACATATAGCACATATATATAGTATTGGTATATGTGGGTGGAGAAAAGAGAAGTATTTTTTCATAGCTCTTTTAGATAATTGTGGATATTCTGATACTATACCAAAACTCAACAATTGGTAGTTTCTTAAAGGCTAGTTCAATATAAAATATGGAACCCTATCAAGAAAATTTTTGTACTATTACATTCAAGTTCATTCCCCTATCTTGCACTTTGAATGGACCTAGGTGTAATTTTGTAATGTCATGTGTTTGGCCACTTGGAAAATCCATTCACTGCGTCAGGCACATCTTCTAGTATCATGTGACCAGACAATACCCCTGTTGAAACAGTGTAAGTCTGAGACTGGAAAATGGTTTCAGAACTAGGAGAGGAAAAATAATGTGGGAGAAGAGAGACTCAGCTATAGACAAGATAAGCAATTTTTGTTACAATGTATCTGATATGGTTTGGCTGTGTCTGCACCCAAATCTCATCTTGAACTGTAGTTCCCATAATCTCCACGTGTCATGAGAGGGAGATGGTAGGAGGCAATTGAGTCATATGGGTGGTTTCACTCATGCTATTCTTATGATAGTAAGTTTTCAGAAGATCTGATGGTTTTATAAGGGACTTCCTTCTTCACTTGGTTCTCATTCTTCTCCTTCCTGCCACCATGTGAAGGACGTGTTTGCTTCCCCTTCCACCATGATTGTAAGTTTCCTGAGGCCTCTCCAACCATGCTGAACTGTGAGTCAATTAAACCTCTTTTCTTTATAAATTACCCAGTCTCAGACATGTCTTTATTAGCAGCATGGGAATGAACTAATACAGTATCTGGGAAGAAACACATTATATTGGTGCTGATTCTAAACTCTGCTTTGCTTTGCCTACGATGTACTTCAGTAACAATCTTCATGGTCAGTGTGTCTTGCTGGCTTCTACACATTCCTATTTCTCAGAATACACAGAAATATGAGTTTGCTTTTTTAGGAGGGGAGGAGGAGGAAGGAAGGATTCACAGAGGAGATGTCTTACAGGCCAAAACTTGCCTTTTGGCATAAATTTGGCTACTCTTCACCAGTCTGATTTGAACTCTTACTTCTGGCTAATTACACTACATCTTTCTCTCTCTGGGGTGCTGATGGTAGCATTCCATGGCTATTAATAAATGCCTCCTGACATCTGGGAGAGGAGGACAACTTTGTGAGTGAGGACAGCTTCATTTATTTGGGGGCAAGGCTTTATGTTTAAAATGAAAAGCGCCTTTAAAGAATGTTGCAGCCATTGAGTTGTTCTCTCGATGGAGCACAGTTCTCTGTAAGCATATTGTGTTCACAGTCAAGACCAGTGAACAGATGAGTAAGCCCATCTTTTAATGTGTAATGTTGAACAAACTGGATTGTTGCATTTGCGTAGCTGGCGCTAGGCTTGGGGAGCCTTGCTGAGGGGGCCATGGAGGCAGAATCTGGATGAAGTGGGAGACAAAGGAAAACAGCCTATATTAATCATCACATCCATGCGGCTAGACTTTTGTCAGGGAAAACAACATTTTCTGGGTTTCTTCGGCATCTTCTCTGGCTCTGAATGGTGCAGGCAGAGTTCTGCTGGGCAGAACTTACTCCACCCTGAGAATTTTAGGTATCTACCCAAAACTCACAGTAGCACTGGGCCAGTGAGTCTGAAGCACTGAAGAATGTCACTGACCAGGCCTTGCTCTGAGACTGTGGAAGCAGCAGGGCATTGTGGTGGACACGGTGATGAAATTTCAGAAATGGGTCAGCAGCTACCTCATGTTCCTGCCCTATGGTGGATGATGTGGACGCTGCTGGAAGACCTGGCTGCTGAGTTGGAATCAAGAGAATGTGCCTAATCTGCTGTGTCAATGACCAGGAGGGAAATGATTATGAAACCAGGAGAAAGGGAAAGGGAACCAGAATGTTTTTCTTCTCATGAGGAAAGGCTCATTGAAGAAAGCTCTACCTAAGCCAAGGCCGTTCATTATAACAGAAACAATGGTGGCTTACATTTTACAAAGCCCTTTACCATTATGGAGCATTTTCACATTTTGCATTGCCATGGTTGCTCCTCACTACAACCAAATGAGGAAGGCAAGGGGAAAAGTGAGCCTCACAGCTTGAAGAAATGCTGGGAAAAATTTTTAAATAAGGAAATATACAAGTTGTAAAAGCTGCCCATATATTGAAGCCACAAGGCTGTTCCTTGGTGTAAACCTAAAGATAGGAATGAATGCCAATATGAGTGCTTTTTAGAAAATTCTCTTTTTGATGTCACAAAAAAAACAAGAAGGATCTAACCTTTCTTTCAAATGTAGAACATTCACAATGTGAACAGAAGGTATTCTGTTTTGGATGTCTCTGATGAGATCTTTACATTTTCTTTTTTCTTTTCTTCAAAACAAGAATAAAGGCTTCTGGTGACTTTCACTTTGCCTTCGTCTTTATTATTCCAAGGGCATTAAGAGTTGGTGGTACACACAATTCTAGTCATAAGCATTTGTTTGATACTTGGGTAAAATTGCTAGCATCTGGGGCTCTCTCAGCCTTAAGCTGCCACTGTCCTCCTCTTTATACCTAGAGTCAGAAGAACTGGGTTGTAATCTCCAACAACTAGCAAAAGACTCAACTTCTTTGAGCCCCGATCCCTATCTGTAAAATGTGTTAGTACCTACTTCATAAGATTCATAAGAGCTGGAATAAAGGAGATATCACACAGACAAAAGTATACAGAGCAAGTGCATGGCATGTTAGTATAGAATAGATTCATTCAATGTTGTGCTGGAGTTGATTAGTATGAGTGCACAAGAGCTGATTATTATATTTTCAGGAATTCTGCTAGCCAATTGCTAAACCATTGGCAGCTTGAAACCGACTGTGGTGGGAGGATTTACACCACAAAAATCAACAACAATAAATCAGAGTTCATGCCCAGCTAGTGGCTAAAGATTTACAAGCATACCACTACTGCTCATAAAAATATATGATTTGCTCTTGGTTTTCAATTTTCTATTTGGTATTGTTTTAAAAATATGATGAACTAAATATTTTGGGGATATAAATGTCTTTAACAATGTAAGGAATGTACTTTCACTGGGGCAGAACCTCTGTTGGGTTAAAGCATCAGTGAAAAAAATTATGGGATTGGATTCCAGGTATCAGCAAGCTTGGTGGTTATGGTAGACATTTTTGGCTTCCTACTCAGCAACCATTCCCCATTCCCCACCACCCACCTTTTCCCCTTTTCCCTCATAAAAGAACTAGATTTCTCAATTTCAGGGAAGGTAGGGCCCAACCCTAATTTACAGCCCTAGGGATGGATAGTAATTGCTCTAGTCAGTCACAGGAATGTGAGTCTCCTCTACTACTGACTGGTCTATCGATGGACATATGACTGAGTTCTGGCTTTCGTTCTCAGATAAAAGAAACAGACTCCTATTAGAAGAAAGCTCTTGAGCCCTTTTCTGTCCATCTACTTTGGTGTGAGGATATGATGCCATGTGACCATTAGGCAACAGGCAGGAAGGAAAAAGCCCAACTCCCTGAGGATGTCTGAGCAGAATAGTAGACAGTGTCTATTTCTGTGACATCACTGAGCCACTGACTGAACTCTGGACCTGCCTCTCTTTAACAAAAATGGTTTAAACTACAATTATATCTCTGTTATTCGCATTCAAAAGCATTCCTAATACAGGGAGAGTAATATATTGCAAATGCAGCTGTCTTTTCAAAGTTTTCCAGATTATAATTTGTAGTTGATGAAAAAAAAAAAAACCTCCCCCACCTTTTTTCCCACATAAGCCTACTTTTAAAGCCTGTCATGGCTCTAATCTTGAAGACCCGAGATTGGGGGCCATATTATGGAGAAGAGAAGACAGGAAAAGAGTGGAGACTTCCCTCTGGATCTGCATGGATTTGTTCAGCTCTTATAATTGATCCAAGCAGGGATGGACATTACTGGAGTTCTTAAAGAGACTTGTCCATTGACATCTTGAGATCCCACTTTTAGGATATTTGTCTAGGTATAATATCATTAGGATCTTTTTAGGATTATTCTAAGGATCATTTTGTCCTGAGTTACTTTGAACTCTTACCAAAAAGGTTATCTGGGAAATTCATTCAGAGCTGGCAGAACAATGAAAGAAGTTTTAAAGGAGTGGTGGAGATGGTGGTGGGGCACTCCAAAAGCTATACCTATTACCCTTTTAAAGAGAGACGAAATTTGAAAAGAATATGCTATCATACCTGTGAGAAAATAGGAACCTGAAGAGGCTGAGGAATTTCCAGCAGAGGAAATAGTAAACTGGCATGTGGAGTACTGGCCAGGTGTCAGAATCTGCCTCTGAGCCCCTAAAAGACAGGATTCCTGAAGCCAAGCCAGTGCAATGCTAGCAGCAACAGAGCATGAGGAGGACATTTTTAAGAAGCAGGCTATGAAGGTCTTGTTTCTGGAGGCAGAGGTAGAGAAATCTATGGATGTCTAGATGGTTTCTCTGAATGCCCTCACCCCAGGGATTTTTGCAGACTTGCTATAGGAGCAGCAGGCACAGGAAACAGGAAATGGGATTCAGGAGGGTGTGAAAATAGCCCTATGTTCTTCTTCCCACTACCCCAGCTCCTGGTTCATCTCTTCTCTGTGCAGCCTGTAATTGTGTCTGTTGGTAACTTCTTCCCATACCCCAAAGGCTATAAGCTTCAGAGAACTCAGCTGCCAGGCTAGTGCCAAAGAGCGACAATGATGATAGTGAGAAGCTACATTCAGAGCCCTTAGCACTGGGAAATGGCAGAGAATGCTAGGAAGTCTATGAATGGCCTCCAAAGCTGTTTAGAGCTTATGAAGTCCTCCTTTCTCCTTTTGCTGAAAACTCCCATGGAAGTGAAAGGAACCTCTGTCTGGTCTATTTCAAAGGGGGGTTTGTTAAAAAAAAAAAAAAAAAAAAAGTACTCAACATTATCCAAGTAGCTTCTTACTGGTTAATTTTTAGAGCTAAATATCTTGTCTGCTTTAAAACATTTCTTTTTCATATTACACAAGAGCTGAGGATGGGTCTGACATTAGATGTATGTTCCCTTTATACATTCTATTTCTCGCTAGGGAGGTAGCCACTGTGTAAGCCCTTTCAGAAACTATTTTTAGGGAACAACCGCTCACTGATAAGAGTTCATTAGAATAAAATCAACTTCAGGAAGGAGGAGAGTTACTGCAAAGTATTCTTATTTGGGATCAATGAACTCCAAATCCCTTGAAGCTGTTGCAGACTCACAAAATAATTCTGTTTACCTGTTCACTTGCTAGCTAGAAAAGTAAGCAAGAATGTGCCAGGGGCACTTTAGAGTCATGGCCTGTATTTTGGGGGGTATGAGTGG
Organism: Cheracebus regulus; assembly: GCA_963574635.1. Lineage (NCBI taxonomy): Eukaryota > Metazoa > Chordata > Mammalia > Primates > Pitheciidae > Cheracebus > Cheracebus regulus. The sequence goes on from CAUYQU010058316.1 coordinate 38,502, forward strand.
AATTCCAGAAGTTAGGTGTAAATGAATAAGCGTAACACCACTTCATTTTCCTCACATGCAGGAAGCAGGCACAAAAAAAGGAGAGAGAGAGAGACAGAGAGAGAGAGAGAGAGAGTGTGTGCATGTGCGTGTTTAAGCTATAATCCTGCTACAATTACATCATTCAAAACAACACTATAAATAGTTTCCGTGGCAGAGACACATTCAAGTTATCTCAAAAAATGTGTGCTGAGAGCAGTGCTTCTGCTACTCCTACTGTTGGTGATTTAAAAAATTTAGGAACCCAGGAAAAGCCACATATCCTAGCCACAGGAAGAACAGGAACTGAAGTAGAGTCAGGTAAAAGGGAGAGGAGGTATTTGTCCACCTCCACACAGGTGGGCTGCCATCCATGTGACAACCAGCTACTCTTGGTGGGCCTGGGCTTCCACCTCATTATTTTTGCTTTCCCATAGTTTTTGCTTCCTCATCTTACTCAGAGTTTCTGTTTCCCCTTAGCTTCTCTGGCCACATGCTGATCCACTGTGCATCATAATTTTCTCTCAATATACCTTTTCAGCCACAGAGCTTGCTTCTCCCTGCCCCATTCACCAAATGTCTTAATCCATCTGCATTGCTATAAAGGAATACCTGAGGCTGGGTCATTTATAAGAAGCAGAGGTTTGTTTGGCTTATGGTTCTGCAGACTGTATAAGAAGTACAGTGCCAGCATCTGCTTCTGGTGAGAGCTTCAGACTGTTTCATTGTAGAAGGCAAAGGGGAGCCAGCATGTCATATGGCAAGAGAGAGGGAGCAAGAGAGAGGGGAGGAAGGTGCCAGGTTCCTTTTAACAATAAGTGCTGTCAGGAATCAACAGAGCAAGAATTTACTCAGTACCAAGCCATTCATGAGGCTTTGGCCTCCATGACCCAAACACTTCCCATCAGGCCCCACTTCTGAGACTGGGGATCAAATTTCAACATGGGACTTGGCAGAACCAAACAAACAATCTCCAACCTTAGCACCAAGTATCTTCTCGTCCTTTTTCTGGGAGAGAATTTGATGGCCCTATTTATCTTTTTCTATACTGCTGGCCATCCTGAGGACTGATTGCCCTTGGGTACAGCCAATTGTAAACTAGGAATAAGGTCATGTGGTTCAAAGCATGACAGTCTTTTTTTTTTTTTTTTTTAAACCAGTCTCTTTCTGTAGCTTAGGCTGGAGTGCAGTGGCAAGCTCATAGCTCACTATAAACTCCAACTCCTGGGATCAAGTGATTCTCTTCAACCTCTCCAGTAGCTGGGATGACAGGTGTACATCACTACACATGGCTAATTAAAAAAAAAATTTTTAGTAGAGACAGGGTCTCACTATGTTGCCTAGGCTGGTCTTGAACTCCTGGCCTCAAGAGATCCTCTTGCCTTGGCCTCCAACAGTGCTGGGACTAAAGGTGTGAGCCACCATGCCCAGCACATGGCAGTCCTGGGCAGTCTCTTACTTAGAGGCAATGAATGGAGCAGTTCCTATTAATAATGGTAGGCACCATGGTTGACATGTAGAATGTAAATGTGTGAGTATGTAGTTAACATATCCTCTTAACTAAACTAATATTAAAGATATTTTTCATTCAAGTTTGTCCAATAGGACTATAATTCACATGTATGTATATGTGTGCTTTATCCTGAGTATGAATAAACAGGGGAAAGAATACCATACTGCATGTCTCTCAATTGAAATGTTAACTCTACCTTGAGCCTTTGTTGACCATCTGATCTAAAGAAACCACTGAGCCAGTTGCTCCCAACTCCCATCACTTTATTTCCTCCATAGTTCTTATGATCTGAAATTATATTGTTTGTTTTATAAGGTTTGACTCTCTTCTTCTCCCTCCCCCAAGTATAAGCCCCTTGAGAGCAGGGACTTGGCTAATCTTACATACATTATTCCTCAGCACCTCAGACAGTGACTGATACAAATAAGTATCTGTTAAATAAATGAATGTAGTTGATGATAAATGAACAAGAGAAAAATACTATGCATTCTTTAGAGCGTCCACTTTAGTGTACATAAGAATCCCCTGGTACTTGTTAATGCAGATCCCTTGCAAATATTCTCATCAAGCATTTCTAGGGTGGAAACCAGGATTCATCACTGTAAACAACCACTGAGTGATTCCAATGTGATTGGTCCAACTGTTTTTTTTTTTTTTTTTTTTTTTAGTTGGAGTTTTGCACTTGTTTTCCAGGCTGGAATGCAATGTTGTGATCTTGGCTCACTGCAACCTCTGCCTCCTGGGTTCAAACAATTCTCCTGCCTCAGCCTCCCAAGTAGCTGGGATTACAGACATGTGCTACTATGCCTGGCTAATTTTGTATTTTTAGTAGAGATGGGGTTTCTCCATGTTGGTCAGGCTGGTCTCGAACTCCCAGCCTCAGGTGATCCACCTTCCTTGACCTCCCAAAGTGGTGGGATTATAGGCATGAGCCACCGCACCCAGCCTGGTCCAACATTTTGATAAACACTGCTGTGGTTGAACTTGTAAGATCTTCAATTTGCAATTCCCCACCCAATCAATACAAGTACAAACACAGAATCACAGGGGAAGCCAACACTTGGATGATTAGAGCTTATTCCATTTGTCACCAAGGACTGTTCATGAACTAGGTGCCATCAACCAGTCTGTTGCCCCTAATTAGATCAGAAAGTAGTGATCAAATCCTCTTCCAGTCCCAGCAAGCTGTATTGCTTAAAACCCTCTCTCAGAGAAATTGGTAGAGTTTCTGAACCTGCCATATTCACTAGCAGATCTAATTCAAGTTAAGACTTTATGTTAAGATATATTTTTTCCTCTACCATAATTGAAATGCTTCTTTACCTAGAATACAATCATGTAATTCTCTTGAGCTATTGTATAAAATAACATAACTTATTGAAAAGTGGGGGGAAAGCCCTTAAGGCAGATAATCCTCACAACTCTTCATGAGGAGGGTATTCTTACTATCCCCACTTAATAGATGGAGAAACTGAGGCACTGAAAAGTTAACTGATTTACTCACAGTGGTAACAGATACTAAGTGATGGAGCTGGGCTATGTTCCCACATATTCAGATCCTAGGGGCGGCACATTTATCTCTCAAGTGAAAAAAGAGAGATATGGGAGTTGGTAATATCCTCTGAACAATACTTAAAGCCAGCCCTAACCAGAACTTTCCAGAACATGGGCCAATGATACTCGTTTTGCTAAAACCAGAGGGTTGTTTACTGCCCTTGGCAGTTAAGAATGCTAATACCAATACTTAATTCAAATACTTTCTTTTTCATTTTTAGATCTAGATTCCATTTCTTTTTTGCTTTGAATTATTTCTGTGCCATATTGACATCTAACATCTAGTATATTTTTGGCACCATGTAAATATGCTAGGTAAATAAATTTGTGCCTTTTACCTTTCAGCTGCTCCTCAGTTCCAACCCTTCACTATTCCTTCCACGTAGTAATCAAACTAGTGGCTTATGGTCTGATTTTCCTTTGGAGTATGGTTTCTTTCTTACTTGAGGAAGTTCTAGGGAAACAATATATTTTTATTGTCTGGAGCCAGTCTTAGATGGAATCTGATAGCACTTTTCAAATTGTGCCTGAATTATTAGTCACAGAGTAAGAGTTGTTGCTTTTATCGGTTAGCTATATTTTAAAATTCTCACGTTAATATTTGTGGTCATTTTCGGGCATCAGCAAATAAGGAGATTGATCTCTACCCTTCCTGCATCTTTTCTCCACCCTTCACTGCCCTTCTCTGCACCCTGGATGTGGGGGGGGGGGGGTGGCGTACACCTATATAAACTGCTTCATGAAACCCATTTTATCCTATAGTTTCTTGATGGAAGGCATCAACAGGAGATCAGGATCAGAGAATAGACAAGTTTGAGTATTTCTTGCCCCACATTCTCCCTGCCCTTGATACTGTGGTCAGCCAGTGGCTTTGCCTTCAGGATTATGGCTCCTATCAGTTTGCTCTTTCACTGGTTCAGCTGTCACTATTTCCTCTCCTTGGCCTTCAGGCCAAGCTGGGTGTGATAACAGCATTCCACTCTTGCTAGGCCCTGAGTGCCTCAATGTGTCAGATTGTTTTTTTCAAAAGGACAACCACAGAATTTCCTCTTCTACTTGCTCTCAAAGAAACTTGACATTCCTGCACCCAAAGGTGGAATCTTTGTCACCTCTGCCCGCCTTGAACCTGGGATGGGATGGCTTTTGTGTTGGCCTTGACAGAATCAACAGCGAGGACACAATGTAGCTTCCAAGGCTGGGTCATCTCCTTTAGGTAAACCTTCCTCCTAGCTTTCTTGGTACATGCACATTTGGAGCCTTCAACCACCTAAGAAGTCTGGTTACCCTGACGAGAGACCATATGGAGAGATCATATAGAGACAGAGCTCTGAGGACCGTGGTTGTTCCAGGCCCACCTGTGTGAGCCTCCCCATCTAGGTGTAGACATGTGAATAGGTGACTTTCAGATGATTCTTGTTCTAGCCACTGTCTGATAACAACTGCATGAGACCCCCTGGTGAGAACCATCCCGCTGAGCCCATTCACCTTCTTGAACCATGAGAAATAATATACCACTAAGTTCTGGTGTAGTTGGTTAGGTAGCTGCAGATAACTGACACACTCAACATCCCTTGCTAGTTCCCTTAGCTACACCCACATCTCTTCAGATCCCCAGCTAAGCATGCCTTCTGTTTCCTGTGGGATTCAGGCTGCCATGCTGAGAAATGTCACAAGATAGCATCACATACCTTCGAACTGAAAAGAACCTCAGACATCTTAGAGTGAGATCCACCCCTTTAGTTTACAGGTGAGGAAACTGACAACCCAATTGAGTAAAAATCAAATAGAATTTTATAGGTAGGGAACTAAGGTCCTGAGCCATGCAGTGACCCACAGCTCATTAGGGCCCAGATTAGAACACAGACCCTATCCACAGCTTTTCTCTACCTAGAGCTTTGTGATTGCTGATTTATCTTACAAATATATTATGCAACTTAAGTCATTTAGGGTCTGGGTGCAGTTTTTAGTCCCAAGACCTCTGATTGTTGGGTGTCAACAAAGCTCCATTATTATTTTCTGCAAGAATTACGTGCTGTGGTGTCTATGCCTGTGTGGCCCTGACTCCAAAGCTAAGCAGATTATTTCTAACAAGGACAGGCAACTTCTCTTTGGAGAATGGCAGAAATGGCTTCTTGGTCGTGCCAGCCATTTCCTTGAAGACTTTTTTCTTCCCTTAAAGTCGCTGTTACAGAAAGTTGCCATTTGTCACTCTTGAGGCCCAAGGGACTATTATAAGGTTGTGTGTGCTTCACTTAATGCTGAAGCTAGGTAATTATCTTAGGTGTGCATAGACACCAAACAAAGATTCTTAACAAAAGAGCTCAGCAATTTCCTTGTCATTCTCATTCATTCTGTTGTTCATGCTAGAGTCTGATAATTCAGATTTGGATGTATTTGTGTGCTTGTGTGAGTGTGTGTGTGTGTGTGTGCACTTATCACACATGCTTTCTGCTGATTAGCCAATCTATGCTAAAATAATATTATTTTACTCTTTTAATGTAATTGTGTTTTTAAAATTTTTTTAAATTTTGATTTCTTTTTTCTTTTCTTTTCTTGCTCTACTAAGCTGGAGTGCTGTAGCATGATCTCAGCTCACTGCAGTCTTGACTTCCGGGGCTCAGGCAATCCTCCCACCGCAGCCTCCTGAGTAGCTGGGACTAAGGTGCACACCACCACACCCATAACGTAGTTGTATTTTAAAAGGCACTTCCTAGAGACATAATGTTTAATAAGAAAGTGCAGGAATTGGGAGGAGTAGGATTGGGACTTCAGATACTACCTTAGGACTCTTTCGGTTTCAGAAGGCTGCAATCCAACTCAAACCAGCAGAACCAGAAAAGAAAATATATTAGTCTTGTTTAATGAAGTCCAGTTAGAGTACAGCTAAATCAAGGTGCTCATATAATATCATCAGGAATATGTTTCTTTCAGTCTCTCAAGTGTTTTTTCTTTACTATTAGCTTCAGTCCCAAGTAGGTTCTCAGCTCAAGGTGGTAAGATAGTCACCAACAGTTCCAGACTTAACCATCCCAGTGGAAAAATAATGTCTCTTTCCTTCTAGCCCCAGCACAAATCCCAAGGCTGGCTCACATTGCATCTCTGTGACCATGGATAAGAGAGTCTCTAGATTACCCACAGTTGAACTATAAACCTACCCTTGAAACCCTAAGAACTAAAAGTGGAAGGGGATAGTTCCCTAGAGGAAAACTGGACTGCTTTTACCAGAAGATGTATAGATGCTGGGCAAGAATAAATAACAAATGTCCACTACAAAAACTTGGCAAGATAGCATCACTCTCAAATTCATTTGTGTGGCTATGAGGCATTTCATGACCTGCTCCCTGCTGACACACCCAGCCACCCTGTCTCCGCTAAGCAGTCTCGGTATTTAACAGCAGACATGTTGACCTTCTGGCAGTTTGCCCAAGGCTACCATGCTCTTTGTCACCTCACCTCTAGGCAGTGGTATGTTGGTAAGTGTTTATCAACTGGCTCTTCAGGGGCAAAAAAATGCCTGACAATGTTTGCCAATTTCTGTTGTGTAAATACTCTCATCACGACTGATTTCCAGTTAGTAATATGACATACATGAATGTAGACTTGGGAGAAAAGGCCACAATCCCCTTTTCCCATCAGTGCAAGCAGGCTCCAGCATACCTCTGCCTCTGGAGTCTTCACCCATTCTGTTCTTTCTGCCCAGAAGGACCTCCCTAAGCCCCTCCACTTCCCCACAGACACTTCCAGGTAATTCCTACAGGTCTTCAACCCCTGATCCAGCTGTTGGCATCTTGCCTGGAAGCGGTCCTGCATGCAGGACCCCAGTGTTTCCCTTTAGTACAGACACTCATAAGTGTCTCCTATTAAATGATAAGCTTATGGCATCTAACACATTTTGCATAGAACCTACTACATAACTCCTCATCGTTATTGAATGAATGCCCTCCGTGTGTCTCACGAAATGTCTTTCTGTGTGCAGCTGTCTACTTTACCTGGTATATGACAGAACACATTTACTACAGATGTAGACAATGTGGCTTGGAAATGACTTGGGCTCATTGCTCGTTCTCACTTCATTAAGATGTTTGTCCCCAAGTGATCAATAAATCACTTTTTGGTCCCCAGGCCTATGTTTGCCTTCACAACTCATGAAGTCCCCGGGAGGCATTCATTAATGAATGAGAACCTCACACAAGGATGGAAGCTGTTGTGCGAGCTGAGTGCTTTGCTTATTTTTGTTTGTAAGAAAGGCTTCCCAGAGGGGCAATAAAGCCATCAGAAAGGGGTGTGTAGGACATAGCAGGAGATGCCGGGATGGTGGTAGGAGGGAGGGAGGGAAAAGGAGTGCCCAGGAGGAAAATTTGAGGGATACTAATTCATTCCCAACATCTTTCTTGAGCTTGAAGGGAGTGAACATTCTATACACAAAAGTGCTTTGAAGCTTGGTATAATATTGCATCCCTTTTCCTAGGAAATTATATATAATGATAGATAATTCTGATTCCCAGCAATATGAAAAAATTTCAACATCAAAAATGACCAGCACCTCAAAGAAGGGGTCAGTTTCCATTTATGTAGGAGGTAGAAAATAGCTTTTAAGTCTCCTAGGTACCCCATGAAACAGACCCAAACGCACATGTTCCTATCCTTGCTTGTGCCTCTAACTCCGAGAGAGGTTGGGGTTGGAGTGCATGCATGGGTACACATTCATGTGCTCACAGGCTGTGGTAGCAACACAGGTAAGAAGTGGAGCACTGACAGCTACTGTCTCGTGAGTGTCCTTCATAATTACATGGCTCTGTTGAAAGGGAAGGAAACTATTAATATCAATTCTTGAGCCTTATGATGTTGCATAGCATCCTTATTGGAAAGGTTTCCTCTTTCTACCTCTCTGCTTCACTGGCTCCTTACACTCCCTCCAACAGTTTCTAAGGCACCGGCACATAAGGTCTAGACTTCGTCTTTCAGAACTTTACAGCCAAAAGAAAGGATTCTTTACCTGGGTTTATGATCCCCAAGGGAGTCTAGGGTTGCATTTAGGGGTCTTGTGCATGCCTTAATACAGAACGCAAAATTCCAGTTGTCTAGAGAGGGGTCCATAACCTTCATTCATGTCCCCAAAAGGTTCCTGAAGCCCACAATGTTAAAAGATGAGCCTGTTACTGAATAGAATCAGGCAGTAATGAAGGTGTCGGAAAGATACTGTGGTCTAACAATAACACTGTGTGATGATCTGAGCTCAGAGGTGATATCCTGAAGGAGAAAGCAGGTAAGCTTGGGTCTCAGATATGGGAAGTTTAAATCATGGTTCTGGGTACTGAGTCTTCGGGAGACCTTAGGCAACTTGTGTAACCTCCCTGACCTCAGCAACCATACTTGCTTTGAGGGTTAAATGGACAACGTACAGGGTGTTTGAAAAGTTGGACAGAGCTGGGCACGGTGGCTCATGCCTGTAATCCCAGCACTTTGGGAAGCTGAGGCAGGTAGATCATGAGGTCAAGAGATTGAGACCATCCTGGCCAACACGGTGAAACCCTGTCTCTACTAAAAATACAAAAAAATTAGCTGGGCACGGTGGTGCGTGCCTGTAGTCCCAGCTACTCAGGAGGCTGAGGCAGGAGAATTGCTTGAACCTGGGAGATGGAGGTTGCAGTGAGCTGAGGTCACGCCACTGCGCTCCAGCCTGGTGCCTGGTGACAGAGTGAGACTGTCTCAAAAAAAAAAAAAAGAAAAGAAAAGAAAAGAAAAGAAAAGTTGGACAACTTTTGGACAAAAGAAAAGTTGGACACGTAAAACATGTTTTTTGGACAAAAACAACTTTTGGACAAAAGAAAAGTTGGACACATAAAACATGTTTAAATGGTATGTTGGTTGTATTTTCCAATACTGTTCTCAATCATTTTTCTTCATTCTCCAGACATCTTTTCAGGTGAAGAACTTCTCAACTTAAAGCAATGAGTCCAATTGTCCATTTGAAAAAAACGCAGTAGTTACTTGTTTTCTCTGTGTCCAGATTTTTGTGAGCCCTCTGTAGTACATATACTGAAATTTAGAAGAATTTTACTTGAAAAGCTGTCTGGAGATTGAAAAAAGACTATTGAGCATACCATTTAAAAATAGATTTGTCCTATGACCCCAAACATTTTGGACACCCTCTATCTACAGGTTGTTGAGACACTGGTATTTTATTTTTTCCTGTGGAAGAGGCAAAGGTATGCAACCCAAAAGAAATCAACTAGCAGCACAGCTAGGGCTCTAATTCTTGCTCTATATCCATCAACTGTTCACCACAGATATTTGAATGCTTAGCTGGCCATATGCCCCATCCTCCTGTTTGTCCATTCCTCCATCTTTCTCACTGTAGTGGGAGCAAAGGATTTAGCAGTCCTCCAGAAGGTTTCATCGTAGACAGGTAACTACCCTGGATCTGTCCTGAGGGGGAAAGACTGAATCAGAGAGGAATGCACAAACATCTATTCATATGAACATGTTTTTAACAAAACAATGGTTAGAGAATAAGAATCCTGGAGGAATCTTGATCACTCCCCCATGAGATTAGATGTCCCTGCTGTATGCCCCAACAGGGCTCTGCACCCAGCATCCTGGGTTGCAATTGCTTCATTTCTTGTCTGTCTCCTTTCCAGGGTTCCATCTAGTGCTCACGTCATGTCACGGGGCCTGATAGGCACATAACATGTACTCAACAAGTATTTTTCTATGTATTACGTCTTAAAGAAATTTAATGTCTTCCTGAAAATTGAAAGGGAGTGTGTCTTACAATGATTGAGTTACATTTGGAGATTAAAATAAGAAATATAAGTCTTATTAGCAAAGCGAAACACCTGAGCTGTACTTCCCTGAACTTCTTTTTTCCCATGAAATTGTGTCATTAACATAAGAAGAAACAAATAAGCACTAATGTGCTAACGGATGTTATTAAGGAAGCCCTACCTCTTTGAATAAGCAACCTCACTTTCAAGAATTTATCCTATGCACATCAGCATAAAAGAAAATGTTCTAAGCTGTTGGCTGTAGCATTGTTATCAAGAGTAAAAAACTGGAAACAATTTAACTGTATACGTGGTCTCTGTACAATGGTTAAACTTACAATTTTTCAATGTTATAAGCAGGGATGGCTGTGGTGTCATCGCAGGGTCCTAGCCCCACTTTATGGACATTTTCTCTGTGTGAGGAGCATACTAGAGACACTTTTGGGTCTTGAAGTAGTGAAGGCAGTGGTTCTAAACCCCAGCAGTTCAAAGAATCACCTGGTGGACTTTTGGAAAATAGATTCACAATTTATACTCCTGGAGGTGCTCATTCAGGAGGTCTAGAATAGGGCCCAGAATCTATGTTCTTAACATATGCTCTCTGTGAGTCAGGCTGATTAGTTAGGTTGGGGGACTGACTTCTGAGGGACCCATAGCAAGAGCTGAGTAGTGTCAAGCAGTTTCTCTATGACTCACTTCTACAAAGCAGTGGTGGAGGATGTGCAAGAAGAGCCACAAAGCATATTAAAAATGCAGATTTCACGTCAGTAGAAAGTGGCTAAAATGACAAAGACAGACAACAGCAAATATTGGTGAAGATGTGGAGCGGCTGGGACGTTTATTACATTGCTGATGCGAGCATAAAACTGTACAACCTTTTTGAAAAACGGTTTGGCATTTTCTTACAAAGTTATGCATACGCCTATCCTATGATCAAGCAATTCCACTCCTAGGTGTTTACCCTAAATCAGTGAAAGCATATGTTCACACTCTGACTTGTGTGCTAATATTAATAATCGCTGAGAACGCAAAATGCCTTCCGGTAGACACATCCTAAGGTGGCCTCTCAAAAATCCACATAATTTCTTTGTATAATCTCCTCCAGTGTGGGTGGAACTTGTGACTTGCTCCTAACCAATATAGCAAAGGTAATGAAATGTCATATGTTTATGATTATGTTACATATATAAGACTCCATTTTAGCAGACTGAGTGAGGAGAGAGACTTTCCTGCTGGCCTTGAAGAAGTAAACAGCCATGTTGTAAACTGCCCTTGGAAAAGGCCATGTGGCAGGGAACTGCAGAGGGCAGCCTCCAACTGACAGCCAATACAAAGCCAAGATCACAGTCCTACAACTGAAAATACCTGAATTCTGCCAACAACCATGTGAACTTGGAAGATAACTTTGAGCTCCAGACAGTAATGGAGCCTGCTGACACTGTGGTTGCAGCTTTGCGAGACCCTGGCAGAAGACCAGACTAAGCCATGTCTCAGCTCCAACCCATGGAAATTGTGAGCTAATATAGATTGGACATGCTAAGTCTAAAAATCCAAAATCTGAAATGCTCCAAAATCCAAAATTTTTTGAGCATTAACAAGATGCTCAAAGGAAATGCTCACTGGAACATTTTGTATTTTGGATTTGGGATGTTTAACTAGTGAGTGTAATGCAAATATTCCAAAATATGAAAAAAATCCAAATTCAAAACACTTCTGGTCCCAGACATTTCAGATAAGGGAGATTCAACTTGCAAATGTATGTTGTTTAAAGCTGCTATGTTTGTAGTAATTTGCTACACAGCCTTAAAAAAAAAATACACACCCAAATGCCCCTCAGCAGGTGGTTATATGAACAAATCGTAGCATATTCTATATGTACCACAGTGGAATATTACTTAACAATGAAAAAGAACAATTAATATATATAAAACAACATGGATGACTCTCAAAAATATTATGTTAATTGAAAGAAGCCTGGCTCAAAAGAGTATATACATGTGATAGAAATAGTGGTCACTTCTGGGAGGGTGGGTGACTAGCTGGAAAGGGGCCCATGGAAACTTTCTAGAGTGACAGAAGTCTTGGTTGAGGTAGTGGAGTATACACATTTGTTGAATCCCATTGAAAGGTGCCCTTAAAATCTGTGTATTTAACAGATTAAGTAAGTTATGCTTCAATTTTAGAAAAATACAAATACCCATCTCTTCCAGATTCAGTGGGTCTAGGGCAGTAGGGTATAGAACTCTTCATTTTTAAGCAAGCATCTCCCGACAATTCTAATGTAGAAGTCTTTTAGCCACACTTTGAAAAACACCTCAGGGCTATAGGTCATTTAAACCGGAAGGATGGAGGAATCGGGAACATATGGTTTCTTCCAACTCAATCTAGCTTTCTCCCAAAGGACTTGTATTCTAATTAGAACAACAATGATTTCATTCATTATTCAGCCATTCAACAGGCAATTTCATTCAGTTCAATTAATTGGGAGTTTCTGAGAACATGCTATTTATCTTATTCAAAGAGATCTTAAGACATAACCATTCTTGCAAAAGTGCTTAAATTTAATTGAGGAAAATACCCCTGTATGTATGAAACTGGAAATGGTTCAGTGGCAATACAAAGCAAACAAGATAATTACTTCTTAATTATTGAATCTAGTTTTTTGGTTTTTTTTTTTGGTCACTTTCCAAAGTATTTCCAATAGCCATGATTTCCTTATGTTGCATAACTTTAAAGTCACTTTTTTGGCATACTCAGTAATTTTAATGAAGACTCAAACGTTTTTTCCCCTGTTAGTTTTCCTCCCATCATAAGGCTGTTGCTTCTCCTTTGTCCATTTTGTTCTAGTCAGTCATGAATCATGCTGCTGGAAGCTTTCAGGAGCTCTCAGTTGAGGATCATGGCAATAATCGGCCCCACCTGCCTTCCCTGATATCTTGGCAAAGCCCTTGGTCCTGCCCCATGTTCCAAGAACCAACCAAGGAAACTGATTCTAATCAGAAGCCCAGCTGGACATATGGAATACAATATCCTAATTCCCAGATGCTGCTGCTTTTCGCTGAGCTCATTTCACTCGGCAAAATTTCTTAAACTTCCTAAGCATCGAATTTTAATCCTCATTAAGTATCACAACCTATAATAATGTTCACAGAGTTTCATACTTGTGAAAGCTTCCTGACAATTTTCTACCTCATTTTCCTCTATTCCAGGTCATTCTAAATGATGCTTTTCTACTATGGACAATAGAATGGTCGATGATCCGGAAAACGATGTTTCTCTTTGGTGATAAAGATAGAAAATTTCTTCTTTATAATGCAAGAGTAAAACATCTCAGATTAGTAAGGGCTTTTTGAAAACCTACGTTGTCATTAAATTCCCCATTATCTAGAATATAAATCTAGGGACCTAAACAAGACAAAATACATTTACAGAAAAGTAATCAGTGTGGAGAATGCATACGGAATCTTTGGTTAAAGGAAGAGAAGGCTCAGATATAGCCTTCCATTTATAGCAGTGTCAGTCTACATGGCTGCAAGAAGCAAAATTAGCCTGTAATCCCAGCACTTTGGGAGGCCGAGGTAGGTGGGTCATGAGGTCAGGAGATCAAGACCATCCTGGCTAATATGGTGAAACCCCATCTCTACTAAAAATACAAAAAATTAGTTGGGCATGGTGGCACACACCTTAGTCCCAGCTACTCAGGAGGCTGAGGCGGGACAATCATTTGAACCTGTGAGGCAGAAGTTGCAGTGAGCCGAGATCATACCACTGCCCTCCAGCCCTGGCAACAGAGCAAGACTCCATCTCAAAAAGAAAAAAAAGAAAGAAAACTAGGTCTGATGGCGGAAGGAACAGAGTGAAGATCTTAGCACAGTAAGTTAAGGAGACATCTCCTTACAAGGAGGCTATTTAAAGATAGAATGAGCTTCTTGGGAGGTACTAGTTTTCTATAGCTTCCATTACAAATTACAAGCTTAGGACCTTAAAATAACAGCCATTTATTAAATCACAGTTCAGTGGGTTGAAAATCCAGGTACAGCACGGTTCTGCTGGGTCCTCTGCTTAGACCCTCACAAGGCTGAAATCAAGGTGTTGGCAGGTCGGGGTTCCATTCTGGAGGCTCTGGGGATGAATCTGCTTCCAAGCTGATCCACGTTGTTGGCCTGATTCAGTTCCTTGCAGGTGTAGGACTGAAGGGCTTGCTTCCTTGCTGGCTGCTGGTATGGACTGATCTTTTCTCCCAGAGGCTGCTGCATTTCTTCTCGTGCTTTCCATATGCACCTCCTCCTTCAGCAATGGCAGGTTGAGTCCTTATGCTTCAAGTGTCCCTGACTTCCCCTTCTGCCTCATCTCTCTAACTGACTCTTCTGCCTTCTGCAGCTGGTTTTAAGGACTCACATGGTTACACTGGGCCCACTCAGATAATCCAGGATAATCTCCCTACTTTAAATTCAGCTGGCTGGTCACCTTAATTGCATCCACAAGTCCAAAGCAGAACCTAGATTAATGTTTAACAACCAGGAGATGGGAATCTTTAGAATTCTGCCTACTGCATGAGTTTCTCATTCTCAAAGATAAAAATAACGCTGAGGAGAGGGGCACAATAGTAGCCAAAGAGAGGTCATCCTGGAGCTGCTCTACCTGAAGCAGGACTGGTAGGGAAGCATAGGGCAGCTACCAGTTGTCACAATAATTGGTGGGTGCTACTAGTGTTTTGGTGGGAGTGTGGCAGGGATATTAGGTATCCTGTAATGTTTGGGACAGTTTGCACAATGAACTTTCTTGCCCAAATTGCTAATAGAGCCCCCATAGAGAAACATCAGGCTAGACAGAGCAGCCTGTGGATCGACACAAATCTCTGAGTACATGCCTCAAACCATCAGCACTGAATGTAAATTGCACAGCCTCACAGAAGCCCAGGATGCCCACGTGCCTTGTTCATATCAACCTGCTTTAGATAAGATACAGGAAAAGGAGGAACACAATGCAGATGCCAGGATAACCAAGCCTACACACACCCAGTTGCTGGATCTGGCTCCTTCCAGAAAGACTGAAGGGTTGAAAGGCAAATTGGTGACATAGGCACATAGCAGGCAAACCCTGGGGTTTTGGACCACAGACATGACTCTGGATCTGAAGGCTAGCAGCTGTACAGTCCAGCCCTGCTCTGCCTATCATCTGTCATGCTGGCCTCTGTGTTGTTGGAATTTTCCCAAAGTTAGAAGGCTCCTATGGCTGGTTCCAAAGGGACTCTGGTGGATATATTTTGTCAGGGAGTGCTATGCAGAGGAAAGTACTTGAAGGTACAGCCTGCCATGATGGTGGCAGCTGCAGTGACATCAATGAAAACATGTCATTCTAGCAAGAATAGCCCAGCATGCTCCACTGAGAAAAGTGTGAAAAGCAAACAGGAATGACTGGTGCAAATAAAAAGAGTGGAGGTAAAATGAGCCAGAGACCCTGGGGAGAAAGGGATAGAAAAAGGAAGTAGAGGGGAGACTAAAAGACAGAGGACCTCTGTTGTTTGTGCAAGAACTTGACACTGACCAAAATGTAACACAAGGAGAAGATTACACAGTCTTCTGGCTTCTGACTCCTAGTCAGCTAGGAGTAAGACTGGATCCTTTTAGAAGCTAAACTGAGGCTATGTAATTTCCAGCTAATACAGTCATAATGGTAGTGTGACATTAGAAACTACAGGAAGCATTGTGGAGTATAACATAAGGGGACTGATTTGCATGAGCGCATCATGGAACTATTCTTATTTCCTTTCAGTCATATCATGTATTTCTTTCCTTGTGCCTCATCTTCTTGACATCCAAATGTTGGAGAGCCTCTTTTCATGTTTATGTTATACTCAGTGCCCTGTGAATTTATTCCAACTTAAATTTTGTTACTCATACACCAAAAACCCCATCCCCATTTTTTTTTTTTTAGACAGAGTCTCTCTCTGTTCCCCAGGCTGGAGTGCAGTGGCGTAATCTCGGCTCACTGCAACCTCCGCCTCCCGGGTTCAAGCAATTCTCTGCCTCAGCCTCCCGAGTAGCTGAGATTACAAGCATGCCACCATGCCCAGCTAATTTTTGTATTTTCAGTAGAGACAAGGTTTCACCATGTTGGCCAGGCTGGTCTTGAACTCCTGACCTCGTGATCCACCTGCCTCGGCCTTGCAAAGTGCTGGGATTACAGGCATAAGCCATCGCGCCCGGCCAAAAAATTCCAAAAGTTATATATCCAGTCCAGCTGTTTTCTCTGAATCCATGTTTTGCACATTCAGTTGTATACTTGAAATTTCTACTTCCAGTTCAATAGAAATCTCATACTTAATGTACCTAAATCATCACTTAATATTCCCCACTAAACTTGTTTCTGGTCTTCCTCATCTCAGTAAATGACACTCCATTCATTCATGGTTAGATGACTTAGATGACAGGATTTTGCATCAATGATATAAAGGTATGATACTTCTGGAAGGGTCTAGACAGGAGGAAATATATTTTGCATGTTGGGACATGAACACATGGGGCCCTGGGGACACACTGTGATAGCCAGCCTTTAAGGTGGCCACCAGTAGTCCCTGCTTCCCTCTTTTTTGTCCCGTCTCATACTGAATATGCGTCCCTGTGTAACTAATAGGACTTGCAAAAATTGTAGTATATGACTTCTCAGGCTAGATCTTTTTTTTTTTTTAAGTATATTGTTTGTTAGTTTACAATATGTCTACAGAATGGTGCAACCATTACCAAAGTCCAATTTTAGAACATTTCTTCATCCCTCAAAGAAAACCCATACCCATTAACAGTCATTCCCTAGCCCCTTCTCCTCTCCTAGCCCTAGGAAACCACTGATCTACTCTCTACCTCTATAGACTTGCCTATTCTGGACGCTTCATATAAATGAAATTTTATAATATGTGGGGTTTATTGCCTGGGTTCTTTGACTTAGCATAATGTTTTCGCTCATGGTGTACACGAATCATTTCTGCTTCATCTTTTAGTTGTGGAATGATATTCCGTTGTATGGATACACTGCATTCTGTTTACCTGTTCTCTGCGATTGTCTCGAACATCCCCTCACAGCAGCACTCTCTCAAACTGCATTCAGTGCAGCGAAGGAGAAGCAGGCCCCTCACCATCTCTCCTTTTTTTTTTTTTTTTAAATATACTTTAAGTTCTGGGATACATGTACAGAACGTGCAGGTTTGTTACATAGGTATACATGCGTCATGGTGGCTTGCTGCACCCATCAACCCATCATCTACACTAAGTATTTCTCCTAATGCTGTCCCTCCCACAGCCACCCCATCCCCTGAGAGGCCCCAGTGTGTGATGTTCCCCTCCCTGTGTCCATGTGTTTTCATTGTTCAACTCCCACTTATGAGTGAGAATATGCAGTGTTTGGTTTTCTGTTCCTGTGTTAGTTTGCTGAGAATGATGGTTTCCAGCTTCATCCATATCCCTGCAAAGGACATGGACTCATCCTTTTTTGTGGCTACATAGTATTTCATAGTGCATATGTGCCACATTTTCTTTATCCAGTCTATCATTGATGGACATTTGGGTTGGTTCCAAGTCTTTGCTATTGTGAATTGTGAATTGAGACGGACTCTCACCCTGTTGCCCAGGCTGGAGTGCAATGGCGCGATCTTGGCTCACTGCAACCTGCGGCTCCCAGATTCAAGCAACCTCTGGCTCCCAGATTCAAGCAACTTCCAGCTCCTGGATTCAAGCAGTTCTCCTGACTCAGACTCCAGAGTAGCTGGGATTACCGGCACACACCACCACACCTAGCTAATTTTTTGTATCTTTAGTAGAGATGGGGTTTCACCGTGTTGCCCAGGCTGGTCTCGAACTCCTGACCTCGTGATCTACCTGTCTCGGCCTCCCAAAGTGCTGGAATTACAGGTGTGATCCATTGTGCCAGGCCAAGACTAGATCTTAAAAGACACAGCTGCACTCACCTTGCTTTTTTTTTTTTTTTTTTTGGAACATTTGCTCTGGGGGAAGCCAGCTGTCACGTCATGAGGACACACAAACAGCCCTATAGGGAAGATCATATGGCAAGGAACTGAGGTACTTGCCCACAGCCAACACCAACTAACCACACATATGAATGTGCTATCTTGGAAGTAGGTCCTCCAGCTCCAGTCAAGCTTTCGGATCACTGTAGCCCTGCCTAACATTTGGACTGCAATATCTTGACTGAACCACCAGCTAAGCCACTTCCCAAGTCTTTACCCACTGAAACCATGTGAGACTATAACATTAATTGTTTTAGGATACTACGGTTTATGCTAATTTCTCGGGAGCAATAGAGACTTAGTACACATAGCTTTATCCTTAATGTCTTTTTCTCACATTCCATGTCTAATCCATCAGAAAACCATGTTGGCTGTACGTTTTAATGCATCCAGAATCTGACCATCCCTTACTGTCTCCACTGCCACACTCTGGCCCATCATCTCTCACGAGAATTTTAACAACAGCATTTTTACTGGTTTCTTTGTTTCCACTCCTGCCCTACCTCAGTCTATTCTTAAAGGAGCATCCACGATCCTTATAAGACATTGGTTAGATCATACCACTGTCCTGCTCAAAACCCTGTAAATTTTCCTGATTTCACTCATATAAAAGCCTGAATTCTTAGAATGGTTCAATATGATAGTCTCCTCCTTCTTATCTCATCAACTACCATCCCCCTGGTCTAGCACAGGCAATGTGCACAAATACATTTTTGAAGCCAAACTGAACTGAAGTTGGGGAGAGAAAGGAGCAGAAAGATCCCCATCATCATCATGCATAGGGGTTGCGGGGAATAGGAGATGGGAAGAGAATACTGAAAATAGGAATAAGCAAAAGGTCTTTTAATAGAATTTCATTATTTTTAAATTTTTGTAGAGATGTGGTCTTGCTATGTTGCCCAGGCTTTGTCTGAGACTCCTGGCCTCAAGCAGTCACCCCACCTTGGCCTCCCAAAGTACTGGAATTACAGGCATGTGCCACAGTGCATGGTCTTTTAATAGGATTTCAAAGTGTTCCCTCCCCCTCACCACACCTTTAAAACCTAGATATGAAGGCAAGACTGAGAGGTCAGAGAAGAGTGACAAGAGGAAATGGACAAAGGGAAGTGACAAAGGCTAGTTTCATCCAGTTCCTGATTTCCAGAGCCAGTCCCAACCCCTGAACTGCAAGGGGAGGAGTGCAGAGCTGTCCTGGATTAGAAAAATATACTGAGCATTCGAGCTTTTGTCCTCTCATCACAGTGAACTTTTTTTTTTTTTAAGCCAACCATGGTCTAGTCTACCTTAATACTTAGCTGAGTTATACCAGGAGGTTGCTATTTGAAATTGTCACACTTTTCAAATACCTCAGCTGGTGACAAACATGGCTATAATGCAAATGGCCCAGAGTCTCTTCAAAATTGCCAAATGCAAGGTTTCAGGCTGGGACTTGCAGTTACTTTAAATTCTCTGTTTGCTCTGAATTCTGCTCAGTTCAAATGAAATGCATGCATCACACATCAAGAACGACAGGGGAGCCATCTGAAATTTCCTGAAACACCTGGTGCCAGGCAGGTTGAGGCAGGCAATCCTGTCATGCTGCCCTTGACAGGTTTGTGATAATATCTTTTTTTGGTCTTTATGTTACTTCCTGACAAATTCCAAGTAACATCAGAGCTGATGAATACAAAACAGCCACTGTGACTGCAATCCCGCCACCACCCAGAGCATAGACTTCAATGGATCCATAGCAGGGCTTTCCAACCGGAAGTGGCATGACCCATTGGGGGTTGGAGAAACAAGTCAATGGATCACGACAGCATTTCAAGACAAAATCAGGGAGGATGAAAATGAGAACATCAGAGTTTACAGTTCAGGGAAAACATAAGAACTGTTTTAGGAAACTTCAGTTTTAATTACACAAGTGTATGTGTGTTTATATATATTTTAGGTTTAATATAAAATTAAATTCTTTGCTTACAGTCATGGTCAAAAGAGTCCACAAGCCACTGATCTAGAGCTAAGGCTGGCAAAAACTGTCTTCAAGCCAAAGCCAGCTCACTGCCTGTTGCCTGCATGGCCTGCAAGATAAGAATGGCTTTAATACTTTTGAATATTTGGAAAAATTCAAAAAGCAGAATGTTTTATGATGCATCAAAATGATGTGAAATTCAAATTTCGGTGTCCATAAAATACTATAGAAGCACAGCCACACCCATTTGCTTATGTATTGTCTGTGGCTGCATTTGGCAAAGTTAAATAGTTGCAACAGATACTTTATGACCTACAAAGCCTAAAATATTTACTATCTTTATGGGCAAAGTTTACTGACCTCTGATTTAAAGGACTCATAGTTATGATGCATTTTTATCAAGTCTGTTTAATTTGGTTTATGGAAGAAACAGGGAAAGGATCCGACAGAAGATTGCACTGTGGGATTCTGGGCATGTCGTGGACACTGCCACTCCTCCCCACATCCCCTGTTGTGTTTTGTGTGCCCCTCCATGGCCCCTGTGCTTTCTGTGGCCTGCACCTGTGGCTTTCTGCAGTAGGCCTGCCCTTGGGCCCTGAAGCAGCTTAGCCTGCCTGTGCAGTGGCTGGAGGTACCCAGGAGTTTAAGCTACTGCAGGCAGGCCTTTGGTCAAGACAGATTGGTATGAAATACCAATCTTATTGCTCAAGTCATGAGGACAAAACTCTGAAGGGTAACTTCCACTCCAGAGGTCCCCTGCGGGATCAGGTTGGTTCCCTTTCTCTAGACTCTGCCCGAATCATACCCTTGTTTGAGTTCTCTCCCTTCCCCATCCTGCTTCCCCTGTTCCCTTTGGGTTTCCTGAAGCATGTTCTTTGACACTGGGGTTGCACATACATCTGACTCTGTCAGAGTCCTCTTCTGGGGAGCCCAGCCTGAGAGAGGGGAAGCAGTAGGGAAGTTCATAAAAGGCAACTCTTTTTGACAAAATTCTGGTTTAGTGGGTGCTACCTACAATGTCTTGCTGAATATGGACACTTCATACCTTGTTTTTGTTTTTCAGAAAGGGATAAGGTGATTATTTCATTTAAGATGATTTTGCAATATATTGTAATTTCAAAGAGCTCTGAGATGTGTCAAGAGAATTGGATTCTATTTCCAATGGATCCACTGGGCAAGTAATAATCACCATGAACTCTGAACTCCTTTTCTCCCATTTGTAAGAGGTAGAGTTTAAGTAAAGCTAATGTTTAAGCTTTCCTCTAACCTTCTGAGTCTCCTTGTAAAGTAGGTGCTTTAAACCATCTTCTAGATGCTGACTAACCCCGATCAGGCCATGTAACCTGCAGACGTGGCTGGGCTCCAAAATCCAGGTATATCACTCACACAGCAGAGGTGCTGGACCTGGCATTGTGGGTGGACACTGGAGGTACACTGGAGACCCTCCAAGGGACTCAGTGCTCTCCAGCCTCAAACCTTGACACTGGTAGCCAATCAGCAGCACTCAGAGACTCTGCTTTCCAATATGGAGCCAATATCTACAGTTTTAGGCTTTAAAACCCTGGGCTCCCTCTCACCTCTCAATCCTAGCTGGGACTCTCTGCATATTGGGCTTCCTGCTGGCACCCAATCTTTGGTCTGTTCTTTTCTGGTTTGGTCATGCTACATAGCTGGCTGTTTCTATAGCAGTCCTGTCCATGTATCAAAGAACTTTCTGGTGAGACAAGAGCAACTGAAAGGAAACAGGAGAGGTTCTAGGTAGACACACACAAGTGAAGGGAACCCTGTAATGGAAATGGGAGAGCACGTGAGAAGGTGGGGACTGAAAGACAGCACACTTATTTATATCTTGTTGACTGTAAAAACTTTAACCAACACATAAAGATATAGAGTATTTTTTCAGCCAGGTTCAAGGATCCCTAGGGATTCTGGACATATTGTCTGAGGCTCACAAGTTCTTTACACAAAAGTATTATTATTATTGTTTTGAGACAGAGTCTTGCTCTGTCACCCAGGCTGTAGCACAGTGGCATGATCTCAGCTCACTGCAACATCCGCCTCCCAGGTTCAAGCGATTCTCCTGTCTCAGCCTCCCAAGTAGCTGGGATTACAGGTGTGCGCCACCATGCCTGGCTAATTTTTGTATTTTTAGTAGATACAGCATTTCACCATGTTGTCCAGGCTGGTCTCGAACTCCTGACTTCAGTTGATCCGCCTGCCTTGGTCTCTCAAAGTGCTGGGATTACAGGTGTGAGCCACTGCGCCCAGCCCACAAAATTATTTTTAATTTTATCTATTCATTTGTATAGCCATCTCAATGATTAAATATGAAAAAGTCCGCCATCCAGATACCAGAAGATGACCACATTCAACTTAAGGCTAGACTTTAATTCTATAGCCCTCATTTTCATTTGTGTTTAAAATCTTTTGGAGTCAAGTGAAAACTTACAATGATAGCATTTTATCTTTTTATAATTTCCACAGTGAAATTAGATTTATCATTTACTTTTTTTTTTTTTTTTTTGAAATGGAGTCTCACTCTGTTGCTCAGGCTGGAGTGCGGTGGTGCAATCTCAGCTCAATCCAACCTCTGCCTCCTGGATTCAAGCAATTCTCTTGCCTCAGCCTCCCAAGTAGCTGGGACTACAGCCGCATGCCACCATGTCTGGCTAATTTTTTATTTTTATTTTTTAAGTGTTTCACCATGTTGGCCTAGCTGGTCTCGAACTCCTGACCTCAGGTAATCCACCCACCTGCCTCAGCCTCCCAAAGTGCTAGGATTACAGGCGTGAGCCACTGCATCTCGCCTACTTTTAAGTTTATATAAACAATCACTATCATATACAAAGTTTCAAATACTACATGAAAGAAAAGGGAAAAGTCACTCGAAATGCTACCACTCATGCCATAAACACTTCGACCATCCTTCTCTGGTTTTTAATCATTTATGAGTCTGAAAGCAAGCCTGACTGCCTTAAGGTTGGCAGGTCTCAGAATCGAAAGATAACTGTCACCCTTTCGTTGACTTCTTTTCTTGTTATCAAGATGAAACTTCCCTTTGGCTGTGATAATTTATAGTTGAGTGACATTTTCCAAATGCAAAGACTTCAGTTTTTAGAATTATTTAATAAGTTGAGAATTCAAATTAACATCCTGAAAATTAACATAATTAAAATGAGTAATGCGCTACTTTAATTAATGAAAAGTAATGAGAAAAGACCAGAAGCAGACTTAATATGAAGATGATGCATTTGGCCTATCTGAAAGCCACAGGACATCATACTGATACTAGCTTGAATATTTCAATAATAGAAAATATAGAAACAATATTTGAATTTTGGTTATTTTCTAAATGATATAAATGACTCATTTCCAGCTTTTAGCATTTTCTTTCTAAACTTTGACTATGATCTGTGTTGAAACTATGCATTTTCTTCAACATCTACAAAAAAACAGAGCAGATTCAGATATTATTTTCTGTTCCCCCAGACTATTTCATGCTTAAAAAAAAAAATCACAACTTTAACCTTACTTTTTTAAAATTTTCAGATGGAGTTTCACTCTTGTCGCCCAGGCTGGAGTACAGTGGTGCGATCCTCCACCTCCGCCTGCAACCTCCACCTCCCAAGTTCAAGCGATTCTCCTACCTCAGTCTCACAAGTAGCTGGGATTACAGGTGTCTGCCACCATGCCCAGCTAAGTTTTGTATTTTTGGTAGAGATGGGGTTTCAACATGTTAGCCAGGCTGGTCTTGAACTTCTGACCTCAGGTGATCCTCCCACCTCAGCCTTCCAAAGTGCTGGGATTACAGGCGTGAGTCACTGTGTCTGGCCAACATTAACCTTACTTTTAAGGGGCCAAAACCAATGTGGAGTTACCCAGTATCATATCATTAAAACTGGTCTACAATTTTGGTTCAATGTGGTCTGATTATCTTGAATTTTAAACATAGACTTGAAGTTTTTTCATATTTTTTTCTAGCATAATAACAATACAAAGAATACTGACAAAGCCGAATGCAAAATGGTTTACAATAGACTTGTATATCTTTCTACAATTGTAACTGGATCAGAAATCTCATTCTTAGCACATCATCTGTGAATTGGGGTTTTTATGACACAGATTCCTAAGATATTTAATTTGTAAATTGTCTTTGGATTTATATTTCTATGAATGCTAAAACATAAAGAGCACACTGGTTTTTAGTACTTATACATACTTAAGTAAAATTTAGGATTGAAAATTTTAAGCCAATAGTAAGTATTCAAAGAACTGTTTCCCTTTATGGGATCAATACATTATCCAAATTTGAAAAATCCTAGTGTAAATTAGCCTAACAATGTCTCTTGCTTCTGTGTAGGTTTTGAGACTACATATATGAATATATTTTATATTAATGGGATTATCCCATTTGTGTTGTTCTGTAACTTAAATTCTTAATAATATGTCACAGACCTTTTTTTTTTATAGTAAAGTTAGAATAGCTGAGTCAAAGAAAATGCACATTTAAATTTTTAATAGATATTGTCTGATTGCTTTTCAATAAGGCTATATCAATTTTCTGTTTCACCCAGGGCACAGAAGTTTGCCACACTCTCACTAACACATAGTATCATAGAACTTTTAAATTTTTGGAAATCTGATGATTGAAAAGAACTGTATGTAAACTTAGGAAACGCTATTCTATGTTTCAAGTATATATAGATGCTGTTGTCAGTTTCAAAATATACAACCATTTCAAAATATTATTGCATTTGTTTGACCCACTTACTATGTGTTTTCTCAATCAATAGCTACTTAAACCACTATCATGTAAAAGTTTATTATTTTATTTATTTTAAAAATGGGGTGCTCATATTCAAAAACACTTGGAAGCCTGCAATTACTTGAGAGCTCTTTTCTGCACGAGAATACTACCTAATATCATGCTACCCAGAGGAAATGGCAGAATGGGCCTCAGATGGAGCAGCCCAGGCAGCTGTCCTTTCCCTCAGAACTGACACAAATATCATCCCAAGGATTCAAAGAGGTCCCAAGGAAAGACCAGATTCCTCTTTGAGAGCTTTTTCCCCTAAATAATGAATAAAGATACCTTTTCTCTTTTTTATTTCCAAGTCCAAGGTCTTAATTTCCATGATTATAGAATCAGTATATGACAATACCTTAAACAAACTAACAAAGTGCAGACCGGCCATATACTCAGATGACATAAAAAGAACACTCAGTTGTGTTATTACACTTGAAGTTCTCTGGTAGCAGGGGATGTGTCTAATTTACCCTTGTATCCCCCAGTGCCTGGCAGAATGCATGGCACACAGATGAATGAATGAGCTGGGGACATCCTTGTATGTATTATAAATCTGTGCAGGATGACATACTTTCTGTTACTATTCTAAGTATTGCTTGTGGTTTGAATATTTGTCCTTGCCCAAATCTCATGTTGAAATATAATCCCCAGTGTTGGAGGTAAGGCCTAATGGGAGATGTTTGGATCATGGGGTGGATCCCTCATGAAAACCTTGGGCCAGCTTCTTGGTGATAAGTGAGCTCTCACTCTGAATTCACATGAGATCTGGTCATTTATGAGAGTGATATGTCTGCTCCTGTTTTTCCTTCTGCTATGAGTAAAAGCTCCCTGGGGCCTTCCCAGAAGGTGAGCATTGCAGGTGCCATGCTTGTACAGCCTGCAGAACTGTGAGACAACTGAACCTCTTTTCCTTATAAATCACCTACTCTAAGGTATTTCTTTATAGCAATATAAGAATGGCTTAATATATTACTCTCAATTGAGTTTTAGCCTTTAAAGAAATACTTTAGAAACTACTGATTTAGACTTTTGCTAGAATTGATGACAAAATATTTTAAAGACAAGTATGGATTCTCTCTGAAAACACAACTGACTGATTTCTTAAAGATGAAGCTTCCTATTACAAGAACAGAATGTAATCTCCTACCCGGGTTCAGTCTACACTACTCCAAAGAGGAAGTTTACACTTTTGATAGTGCTGTGTTGAACAGACTGAGTTAACTACAATAACAATACCAATTCTACTAGTTACCTTTAGCCAGAGAAGAAAGCTTTGAATACTATTAACAACTCTGTTACTAAATTAATTAGTGACATCAAATGCCACATTACTGATGAACTAGAAATCTCCCCAATTTAGGGGACAAAAATCAAAATGAAATCCTAACAAAGACATGGAATCAACCTAAATGTCCATCAGTGATAGACTGGATAAAGAAAAATGTGGTACATATACACCATGGAATACTATGCAGCCATAAAAAAGAACACGATTGCATCCTTTGCAATGACATGGATGGATTTGGAAGCCATTATCCTCAGCAAACTAACAAAGGAACAGAAAACCAAGCCACCGCATGTTCTCACTTAGAAGTGGGAGCTGAATGATGAGAACACATGGACACATTGTGGGGAACAACACATAATAGGGCTGATTTGGGGTCGAGGGTCAGGGGAAGGAGAGCATCAGGAAGAATAGTTAAGGGATGCTGGGCTTAATACCTAGGTGATGAGATGATCTGTGCAGCAAACCACCATGGCACACATTTGCCTCTGTAACAAATCTGCACATTGTGCGTGTTTACCCCTGAACTGAAAAGTTGGAAAAAAAAATCAAATGCAACAATGAGCAATAAGTCTTTCTGAAATGTTATTTGACCTCTCGTTATTCACTTCTGTAAAAAAAATTTAAAATTGATATATAATTCAATAAAATGTATCCATTTGAGTGTGCAATTCAGTGGTTTTTAGTATATTCAAAAGGTTGTGCAACCATTACTACTATTTAATTACAGAATGCTTTCATCACTCCTAAAGAAACTCCCTACCCAGCTCCTGGCAACTGCTAGTCTACCTTCATTTCCTCCTACTTACCTCTAGTTAATAGTGCCTCTAGCCTTGGGAGGTGGTGGCTGATAGCATCACAGGCCTTGAGAGGGTTCTGTTTCTAAGATACTTTTCTTGCTCTGCCACCGCCAGTAAATGCTATTGAGCAAGCACAGAAATCCCAGGGAAGTCTCAATAGAGCAATTACTCTTTGTCATGTAAAAAGAGGGGTGTTGTGAGATGGCTGTGAAAGAATGAACTGATGAGCACACAGATTATTACCTTTACTGAAGTAGAGTATTGATTGTCATGGATGGTCAAAGATCACGTTCTCTAGAAGAGATAAAATAGCAGGGCCATTACTTTCTGAGTTAAAGCATTTGCCATCGCAAAGTCCAAATCTGGGTCTTACATTTATTAGCATTATACAAAACTCTTAACTTGCTGACAATTTGCATCTGACATTTTAATCTTTAAAAATGTTTAAATTTTTAATTTTTGTGGGTACATAGTAGCTGTATATATTCATGGGGCACATGAGACATTCTGATATAGGCATGCAATGTGAAATAAGTGCATCATGGAGAATGGGGTATCTGTCCCCTCAAGCATTTATTCTTTGTGCTACAAACAAATTACATTTGTTTAGTTATCTTAAAATGTAAAATTAACTTATCAAATATGAGGTCTTATTCTATTTTTTTTAATGGAGTCTCGCTCTGTTGCCCAGGCTGGAGTGCAGTGGCATGATCTCAGGTCACTGCAGTCTCCACCTCTTGTGTTCAAGTGATTCTCCTGCCTCAGTCTCCCAAGTAGCTAGGACTACAGGCACCCGCCACCATGCCCGGCTAATTTTTCTTTTTTAGTAGAGACAGGGTTTCACCACATTGGCCAGGCTGGTCTTGAACTCCTGACCTTGTTATCTGCCCACTCAGTCTCCCAAAGTGCTGGGGTTTCAGGCGTAAGCCACCGTGCCTGGCCCATTTTTTCTATTTTTTTTTTTATACCCATTAACCATCCCCACCTCTCTGCTCTGCCCAGGCCCCCACTACCTTTCCCAGCCTTTGGTAACCATTCTTCTGCTAAATGGAGCAAGACAGTTTACGAGACAGCTGCCTGGGTGTGAGAAGGAAGAGCAGCCCCAACATCGAGAGGTTGACCTGGCACTCATAGCAGGTCTTATTCTACCAAACATAAACAATTTCATACAACACTAACATCAGATAAGGCCACTCTGTGATGGCTCAACACAAAGACCAGACCACTCACTCTCTTGTAGCTGAATATGAAAAAAACATGAACATTGTCCAAACCACAAAAATAACCAAATGTTCCTTTGCCCTGGCTAATACAAGTAAATGCTGCTTCCTTACTATTCCCAGCTTTAGCTTACCTTCATTTCTCTCACCCTCTATCAAAGATTTATTAGGATGCCAAATCATAGAATTGCCTTGGCTCCCCAAAAGCATCTACTCCAGACCAACACCCAGCTTCCTCAAATCCTTTTCAAAATCACATAATTCAAGCCCAAATCCTACCATATGTCCTTTCGAACACTTCTAGCTGAGATGCTTCACAGTTGTCTCTCGCTGCAATGAGTAATAAACCCAACTTGTTTATTTACAGCTGTGTTCCTGATGATATTTGGCTGAAGGAAATTGACAGGAGAACAGGCATCTTCTACAGGAATGACTTCAGAAGGGCTGTTGGCCAAAACTATTTCACCACATGCAATGCCTGAAGTTCCATCCTGAGAATGTTATTCCTTTAGGTGAACACTTATCATCTGTTAAAGTAGAAAGGTTCTAGAGGGTGTGGTGGCTCACACCTGTAATCTCAGCACTTTGGGAGGCTGAGGTGGGTGGATCATGAGATCAAGAGATGGAGATCATCCTGGCCAACATGGTGAAACTCCGTCTCTACTAAAAATACAAAAATTAGTTGGGCATGGTGGTGCGTGACTGTAGTCACAGCTACTCGGGAGGCTGAGGCAGGAGAATCGCTTGAACCCAGGAGGTGGAGGTTGCAGTGAGCCGAGATCATGCCACTGCCCTTCAGCTTGGGTGACAACAGCGAGACTCCATCTAAAAAAATAAATAAAGTAGAAAAGTTCTTAGAGAAGAAATTACCCTTTAAATACTTTTAATCCAGCCAGGCGTGGCGGCTCATTCCTGTAATCATAGCACTTTGAGAAACCGAGGTGGGTGGATTGCTTGAGTCCAGGAGATTGAGACCAGCCGGGGCAAAAATTAGTGAGGCATGGTGGCATGCACCTGTAGTCCTAGATACTTGGGGAGCTAAGGTAGGAGGTTCACTTGAACCTAGGAGGTGAAGGCTGCAGTGAACCAAGATCGTGCTACTGCACTCCAGCCTGGGTGACAAAGTGAGATCCTGGCTCAAAAACTAATAATAAATACAAATAAATAAATAACCGTAATCCTAGATGTCTGATTTTCAGTAACCCACTTTCATATTTCATTTATTCTTGACATTTCCTTATATTTTAGCAACTCTGATATTAAGACACCTCCTGGCCAGGTGTGGTGGCACACACCTGTAATCCTGACACTTTGTGAGGCCGAGGCGGGTAGATCACCTGAGGTTGGGAGTTCAAGACCAGCCTGACCAACATGGAGAAACCCCGTCTTTACTAAAAATACAAAATTAGCCGGACATAGTGGCGCATGCCTGTAATCCCAGCTACTTGGGAAGCTGAGGCAGGAGAATCACTTGAACCTGGGAGGCGGAGGTTGCGGTGAGCCGAGATCACGCCATTGCACTCTGGCCTGGGCAACAAGAGCAAAACTCCATCTAAAAAAAACCACGAAAAACAAAAACAACAACAACAAAAAGACACATCCTGTGATCCGTGGCATCTTAAATTCTCTGAAACATGGTGATTCTTCTGAGCTTGTTTCCTCATTTGTGAGTTTTAGTGGTGGATTAAATATTATTTCCCAAACCTCAGTTATTTGCAACCAACTCTCACCATCTTTGCTATCTGTATGTGCTATAACAATGACATTCATATCATATTTGTTCTTTACAGCAACTCCCTTTTAAAAGATAAGTTAATGTGGCATTTTCCGCACAATCATGTCCATGAAATCCTGGGAAAGATGCACCAGCTTTCTCTAAAAATCTAGTTGTAACTTTCCCTAACATATAATATATATTTTATGTATTAAGATATATATATATATACAACTATATAAACTTATACAATGTTTTTTCATGTTACACCTAAAATCATCTCTGTTACCCACAGTGGGAGACATGCCATGTTGGGATGACATGGAACTAGCTGGCCTCTAGAAATATTCTTAGCTCCTGTGTTTGGTGTTTCTGTGGTTCTAAGTCAGATATACACCATCTGTACCCCAAAATTCAAAATCTAAGGGTCAAGACTAGCATGGACAAATATACATACATGCAATGATCCACAGTTTTTAAGCACAAAAATAAATCTTATTAACTATTTCACCACAGGCGATGTCTCTAATTCACACCAGTGTGCTCCAGCCTGGGTGACAAAGTGAGACCCTGGCTCAAAAACTAATAATAAAAATAAATAAATAAATACTCTTAATCCTAGATGTCTGATTTTGACATCTAGGAAGTACTGGCGCTTGAAGTTTAATTAGCTTTATGTTGGCAAAAAGCTTCAGATCTCTTGATACTTGGAAACACATATGATCTTTGCTTCAAAAACTTTTGGGGGGGAATTTGTTTAGGAAATAAGGAAAACAGATTTGTTCTGATTAATCTGGGAAAGGCTCTTAGAGAAGATTAGATTTTAGAAACTGCACAACCTCTTTCCTTTATTACGACCAGCCAGAGGTCCTCTAAGCCCTTTCTACTCAAAAGTATGGTTGGTGGACATGAGCATGGTCTGGAGCTTGTTAGAAATGCAGGCTCTCAGGTCCTAATGGCGGACCTGCTGAATTGGAATCTGGCCCAATTGGCCATTTTTCCTGGCCCCAAGTGATTTGTATGAATAATAAAGTTTGAGAAACACTGCTCTAAGCCATCTAATCCTACCTTAACCATGGCTTATCTAAAAATAGTCCTTCATAAGACACATCCCATGGCAGGGAAGCAAGGAGACTAGTGGATCCTGATGGATTAAAAACTTGAGATTTTCAAGTGTTTCCCCTCCACTGCCTTTGAGGAACACCACATTACACAGAAGACTTAGGAAGTGAAAGTTTATTTCATTTAGGGGAAAAAATAAACACCAATGTAAACTAAAATCAAAACCGCAAACCATAACTTGTGGTCCTTCCGAGGCACTGAGTTTAAGATAAAAATAGCACTCATTTCCCCCCTCTTCCCACCAGATCTCACCACCTCACACCCCTGCACTCACTGGTCTGAAACACACCTGTCACATGTTGTCAAACTGCAAGCTTCCAAACGAACACCTGAAGTGCAAAGATCCAAATGAAGTAACAGATGTGTGGGTTCATTTCTTCATAGAAAAAAGAAAACGTTGACTTCTACATGGAAAAGACATGGCGTTTTTATGAGGAAATGTTTCCCTGGAAAGCAATGCCCGGAGGGCTCCATTATTGATCTCAGAACTCCTATTACTTCCTTAATTCATTCATTTCGTCAACATTCAACACATATTTGTTAAATAAATGAATGAGTGAAATCACTTCCCCTCATGGGCAATAGCCTAGAAAGTCTCCTTTCTGTCTCAGCCCCTGTGAGATCTCTGGAATTCTGTTAAAGGCTATTTGATATCATTTTCTGCCATCCTAACAACAGAATAAAATCAAAACCATTTTTTAAAAATTTCCAACGACTAAGCAGAAATTGGTTATTAGGATGGCCAAATGAAATGAGCCATTCAGAAAACAAACAAACAAAAAGCCAGGGGCTGCTTCTAACCATGGAGATTCTATCCTTTTGCATGAGCCATACTCTAATATTTAGATATGAGAAAATTATTTTATGTTTAGCTTATTCATTCCTTGTTTCCAGGTTTCTTTTCTGAACTCGAAACATTCTAGGTTCCAATGTTGCCACCATTTCTCTTCTGTGTCATATTTCTTCAGCATATTAAAACATTTTCCCAACTACCTTCTCAACATTTGCTGTTGGGGATGATAAGATGTTATTGTTAGAACACTATCTCATGTAACTATATATAATCAAGGACTTTGATACAAATAAGAGTGACATCATTTATTTGAGAGGAAGTGTTCCTCAACATGTACATTTTGACAAGCACATTTCAAATCCGAAATATTCACATGCTTCAGTTTTCTGCAGGTGCTTTCTAGCAAGGAGGAAGAATGGCAAGGAGTGGCCAGTTTCTGTGCCTCTACTCTGTGCCAGGCATTCTGCTGGGTGCCTGCTAAGAGTTGAGTAAAGTAGTAGATTAAAATTCATCATAGATGAGCCCATTATGTGCTTGGTACTATTTCTGGCTCTAAATATCTAAAAAAGAACTTCTAGCCAGGCATGGTGGCTCACATCTGTAATCCCAGCACTTTGGGAGGCTGAGGTGCATGGATCACCTGAGGTTGGGAGTTCGAGACCAGCCTGACTAACATGGAGAAACCCCGTCTCTAATAAAAAACACAAAATTATCTGGGCATGGTGGCACATGCCTGTAATCCCAGCTACTTGGGAGGCTGAGGCAAGAGAATCACTTGAACCTGGGAGGCAGAGGTTATGGTAAGCCGAGATCATGCCACTGCACTCCAGCCTGGGCAACAACAGCAAAACTCTGTCTCAAAAAAAAAAAAAGAAAGAAAGAAAAAAAAATAAGAAATACTGATGTAGTTGTTCTTAACTCTGGCAGTAGTATAGAAGAATCACTTGGAAACTTTAAAAATTTATACTAATGCCTGTACCCCATTCCCAGAGATTTTGATTCAATTGGTTGAAGTGGGGCAGTGGATATCAGGGTTTTTAAAAAGTTCTCTATGTGATCAGCCTGTGGGCCAAGGTTGAGAACTACTACTTTGAAATATACATTTTTATCATATTGTATTCAAATCATCCGTATGTAAGTCAGAGTGGTAAGTTTATTGATATTTCAATATAATAGAGAGAATATTTTTTCCTTGTGTTTCTTGAGAACATGGGCCAGGGCTTACATTTCCAGTATCTATCTTCAATGTGTGTTGAAGATCTTAATGATGACTACCGGGAAGCTTCTCAACGTCATACCCATACTGCCTAGCCCATCACAAGTGCTTAATACATGTCCATTAAGAGAAGAAAAAGAGGCCAGCTATGGTAGCTCATGTCTATAATTCCGGGACTCTGAGGCAGGAGAATTGCTTGAGGCCAGGAGTTTGAGACCAGCTTGAGCAACATGGCAAGACCCCATCTCTACAAAAAATAAAAATAAATGGAAAAAGTCAGGCATGGTGGCTTATGCCTATAATCCCAGCACTTTGGGAGGCTGGGGTGGGCAGATCACCTGAGGTCAGGAGTTCAAGACCAACCTGGCCAACATGGTGAAACCCTGTCTCTACTAAAAATATAAAAATTAGCTGGGCGTGGTGGATGCACCTGTAATCCCAGCAACTTGGGAGGCTGAGGCAGGAGAATTGCTTGAACCTGGGAGGCAGAAGTTGCAGTGAGCCAAGATTGAGCCATTGCACTCCAGCCTGGGTGACAAGAGCAAAACTCCATCTCATAAATAAATAAATAAATAAATAAGTAGACAGTCTTCAATTAATGAAATAATGATGATGCAGTACCATAGTATCACATTACTTCCTTGAATCAAAGAAGGCATAGAAATTAGCCTACCTTGAGTCAAAGGCATAGTGAACTAGCTTCACTGTTCCTATCTCCATGGATTACAATGAGTCATTCACTACCCATCTCCTCAGCAGCAAATTACAAGCATGAGTCCTTTGCAACAGACTGACCAGAAACCCCTGAAGCTATCTCTGTGGCAGCTGTGGAGGTCCTTGGACCCTCTCCTGCTTCATCCAGGGCTCCTCACTGCCAGGGTCAAGGTGTGATTAGGCAAGGAGTGCCTTCAGTGCGAGAATCAGACATGACATTAGCACCATGGTTGAAGAAAGAGTTCCACAGGCTTGGGTAGCCAGGGACTGAACTCCATGAGAGTAACTCTCCTTTATTTTCTTAGAGTCAAGCATTTGACCTTTTGAAAATTCTGCCCTCTTTGATTTGACTATGATGGAACTGGGTTCTCAGGCATTGAATAAAATTCCTATGATCAAGGGATATTATGCATGTGTAGGTGTGTTTGTAAGTCTAAGTTGTATTTAAATGTCACCTTCTATGAAAGAATTCCTTTGAACAATTTGGGAGACCAGAATCTATGCAGCATATCCTGTTTCATTGCTACATCCTGTATAAGATGTATAACATTGTATTCTTATCATGGTAGCTTCTCACTACAATAGACCTTTTATTACACATATATGGATATATTAGAGATCAGCTTATTTCATGAAGCTTATACTAATAGTATAAGCTATCCTTATACTATGCCATGTTCTGGCATAGTATATGCTGTTTGATAGATACTAGTTTCAGCCTCCAATATTAGCACAATAAAGAAGTCTTCACTATTTGACATTAATCTATGTAGTTGGTGTGTAAGGTTCTGTTCAGGTTATTCTAGGAGGATGCCACCTGCTGCAGCACTAGTCATTGCAAATATAATTAGAGTGTCCAAGAGTGTTACCTGAGTAGATGCTAGCTCAAATGGAAGCACCCACTATTTCTTACAGGGACATGCGAAGAGTCTGTGTGCCCTGAGGAGGCACACAAGGGCAGCAGAAAGTTCCTCGGAATTCTGGGGGCCTGAGCTGCATGTAGATCCATTCCATAATATCATTTGGAAATGAGGACATTGGCAGGAAGAGGGTTCACTTCTGTACAACGGCATATTTGCAGGAAGAAGATTTTACAAATAGATTATCCTCTTCCTCACTTGGTCTCTCTCTCATGAACGCTCTAACTCACACCTTCACTTTGTGATCTTGATCAGATTTTATTTTTTTGAGGCGGAGTCTTGATCTGTGACCCAGGCTGGAGAGCAGTGGTGCGATCTCAGCTCATTGCAACCTCCGTCTTCCAGGTTCAAGTGATTCTCCTGCCTCAGCCTCCTGAGTAGCTGGAACTACAGGTGCCACCACCTCGCCCAGCTAATTTTTGTATTTTTAGTAGAGATGGAGTTTCGCCATGTTGGCCAGGCTGATCTCAAACTCCTGACCTCAGGTGATCGACCCGCCTCAGCCTCCCAATGTGCTAGAATTATAGGTGTGAGCCACTGCATCTGGCCTATCACCTTGAAAAATACACCTGATTTCCAGAATGAGAATTTAAGAGATAAACAGGTATCTATATGATACGACATTTAAATACATAGATTCAAACATCTTGTTCTTTTTGTTACATTTGTTACAACTCACCCCATTTAGCCTGCTGCCAAATTGCCTCTTTATCAACTTATTTTCCATCCTATTTCTTTACGCTTTCCTCTTGCAATTTTGCAATAGCCTTTCTCTTATTGTTCCAGCATCTCTAAAATTTTTAACCACCCATTTGTCAAGCCATCTCTTTCCCTGTGTTGCTACTTAACTGACAGGGAATAATTATGAGGCAGAAAATTAGATGAGGTGCTAACCAGATTGTCTTCATTTTCCTGACAAAAAATTTTCCTGGGGTTTTGCTTATAAAAGATTGACTGCATTGTTCATAATTCGATGTATTTTTTTTCCTTTCACATTCTTCAATTTCTCAGTTTCTTTACTGAAAGGAGATATTTGCAATCATGTAGGGAAGTATGTTTGAGAATTAGTGTTGGATACCAAAGGTGATATAATAATTAGCTAGAGCTCCCGTGACAATGTACCACAAACTGGGTGGCTTAAGCAACAGAAATGTATTATTTCACAATTCTGAAGGCTACAAACCCAAGATCAAGGTGTCGGCAGGACTGGTTCTTTGTAAGGGCTGTGCAGAAGAATCGGTTCTGAGCCTCTCCCATAGTTTCTGGAGGATCGGTGGTCATCTTTTGTGTTCCTTGGCTTGTACAAGCATCACCCTGATCTCTGTCTTCATCTTCATGTGGCATTCTCCTTGTATGTATGTCTGTGCCCAAATGTCCTCATTTCCTAAAGCTACTAGTTGTATTGTATTAGAGCCCACCCTAATGATCTCATTTTAACTTGATTACCTCTGTAAAGACTCTATCACTAAATAAGATTATATTCTGAGATACTGGAGGTTAAGACTTCAGATTTGGGGGAGATATAATTCAATCTATAACAGGGATGCCTTATTTTGTGCTGTATGTATATGACCAGACTGAGAAATGTCTCGCTTCCTCAACAGCTGGCTTGTTTAGACAATGGGCCATTCCTCCCAGTTTCATTCTGTCTTTTGACCATATGACATTGGTGTCATCATTCTTCAAAGGAAATAGCTATGGCTAAAGAGAGAAAGCAGTGACTTGGTTTCAAAGAACCTGGCCATCATCTCTATGAGAGAACAGAAACTCACTCACATTCTCCATATCTTTGTTCCTATTTCTCCTCATCCCTCTCCACTGCCCATTCCCCACCTCTTCTCCCAAGCTGTCACCCTCTCTGACATTTTCTTCTGACCCTTCTCTGAAGTCACTCTGGCTTAAGTCACTCCCTGCTGTTTTCCAGAAAGCCAAAGAAGCAACCTATCAAGGTCTCTTTCTCAAACAGCCCAGATGCCCAGGCTTCCTGCTGTGAACTCTTTGTCCCTCTCAGCAGCCCCCATGGTGGAGATAATCACTGACCCACAGATGAGCAATAGGCTCATCTGCGAGTAAAGAGGTCAGTGGGATGAGCTGAAAGGGCCACACCTCGGGGGGAAAAGGAGTTGAAATGAAGCAGAAAATAAATGTAAGAGTCAACATAGCCTTCCAGAAAACTCTGCTTGAAGTCTCAAGTTCACTTTTCCAACCCGCCCATGAGGTTTGTTGGCTCCCACACTGCAGAGAGCACACCCTTTGCCTGTCTCAGGAGAATAGAGCTGCAAAGCTGAGTGGTGGTTTAGCCGGTTCCTTTGATTTTTTGGTTTGTTTGCTCACAACTAAAGCACACGAACTAGTGACAATCACTGTGTCCTCGTAATGCTCTGATAGCAACAAAAATAAAAGGGAATTTTGCCTCTGGGAAACTTCTGTAAGCTGAGTTTTAGCTTATGAAAACTAAAGCTTACTTTTCATTTATCCTCACATCTGACACGCCTTTCTTACAGTCTTCTGGTTCTCACCAAACTTTGTATCTTTTTCACCTCAGATCTGTTGTAATAACACCATGCAATGGGCTTCCCTGCCTCCATTTCTCCCCTGGCTGAAGCTACTCTCATCACAGCTGACATATTAATCTTCACAAAATACCTCTTTAAGCACATTGCTTCCCAGTGGCTCCTTGCAGCCCTTTGATTGCTCCCTATGTCTATTTGGCTTCCCTAAGATACAGGAACACACATCAGCAACCAGCACAAGGAAGAACTGATAGAGCCAACCTTAATCCTCCGAGCTTCAACAGCCACAGTTCTCTGATTTCAGGATGAAAAATTAGATACTTGACTCCATGTTGCTACTTTCAAAGATGACCAGATAATAAAAAGTAAAATCAGCATCAATTTTCTTTTTTCTTTCCTTTTTCTTTCTTTTTTTTTTTTTTTTTATATGGTGTGTCGCTCTCTGCTCGGGCTGGAGTGCAGTGGTGCAATCTTGGCTCACTGCCACCTTCACCGCTCGGGGTCAAGCGATTCTCCTGCCTCAGCCGCCCGAATAGCTGGGCCTACCACCACACCCAGCTACTTTTTGTATTGTGAGTAGAGACGGGGTTTCACCATGTTGACCAGGATGGTCTCCATGTCTTGACCACACGATCAACCCACCTCAGCCTCCCAAAGTGTGGGGATTACAGGTGTGAGCCACTGCACTCGGCAATTTTCTTTCCTCTTTATCTTCTCTCCTTTCGTCCATCCTCCCCCACCCAACCACCCCTCAGTCTCTTTCTTTCAGACAAGGTTTTGCTCTGTCACCTAGGCTGAAGTGCAATGGCACAATCACAGCTCACTGTAGCCTCCAACTCCTGGGCTCAAGCGATCCTCCTGCCTCAGCCTCCCAAAGTGCTGGGGCTACAGGCATGAGCCACTGTGGCAGGCCAGCACGGATTTTCTTATTGACATTTTTTTTCAATAAAATAGGTAATCTTGGGTGTAATGCTTCTTATGTATCAGAGTCAAAAAGGGCTATTTTCATTTTGAATGATTAAAAAGAGATGTGGCTATAACTACTTTTATTTTTCCTGAATTGGTCCTCTCCAAGAAAAGATGAGGGAAGACAGGCCAGTCACACAGGCTTTCATGTTCCCTGTGAACTCCCATGATTCATGGCTTATCACAGAGACCACATAGAATCCCCGTCACATAATGCCACACTCATTCAAATTGGCAGGCTTTTTTCAATAGACTTTTTCTTTTTCTTTTCTTTCTTTTTTTTTTTTTTGGCCAGAGTAGTTTTAGGTTAAAAGCAAAATTAAGAGGAACATACAGAAAATTCTCATTTATCCCCTTTTCCCACATGCACAACCTCCCGAACTATCAATACCCCACACTAGACTAGCACTGTTGCTACAATTAATAAACCTTCATGAACACATCATTACTACCCAAAGTCCATAGTTTACACCAAGGTTGACTCTTGGTATTGTACTTTCCATGGTTTTTGATAAATGTATAATGACATGTATCCATAATTTAGTATCATACAGAGTATTTTCACTGCCCTAAAAATATCCTCGTGTATATAGATCTTGCTCTGCCACCAACCCCTGGCAACCACTGCTCTTTTTACTGTCCCCATACTTTTACCTTCTCCGGAATGTCAAACAGTTGGAATCGTGCAGTATGCAGAGTTTTCAGATTGGCTTCTTTCACTTAGTAATATATGTATTTAAGGCTCCTCCATGCCTTTTCATGGCTTGATAGCTTCTTTCTTTTTAGCACTGAGAAATATGCCTTCATCTGAATCAACCCCAGTTTATTTATCTGTTCACTTACTGAAGGACATCTGGGTTGCTTCCAAGGTTGAGCAATATTGAATAAAGCCACATTGGCTGAATTTTTGCATTATAAACAAACATCATAAACAAAAAATTTGGCCTGGGCTGGCCAGGCCAAATAAGACTGTGATGGGAATCCCAACCAACGGCATCATTATCAAGTGCTGCTATATGGGGTCTGTACTTGAGTAAGAGACCTGATACCTACACCCAGACATGGGCTGCATTAGAAAAATCTGTAGGAATGCAAAAGGCTTATTGGGAAAAAAAAATCAGGCCTGGGCACTTTTACAGGGATCCCACATTTTCCAAATGGAAACTCTTCTGTTAGCCTCCACAGCATTCATTGAGCATATTCAAAGTTCAGGGGATAATGAGGTTAGTAAGACAGCTGCCTGACCTCAGGAAGGACTGACAGGAGTGCAGAGAGCATCACAGGTTGAGTATCCCTAATCCCCAATCCAAAACGTTCCGAAACCCAAAACATTTTGAGTGCTGACGTGACACCACAAGTGGATAATTCCATACATGATCTCATGTGACAGGTCGCAGTCAAAATGTAGGTGCACAACACTCACTTTATTCAGAATCTCCAAGGGAAAAATGAAATTACCTGCAGGCCATGTGTATAAAGATGTATAAGAAACATAAATAAATTTCCTGTTTAGACTTGGATCTCATGTCCAAGATATCTCATTATATATATGAAATATTCTAAAATCCAAAAATATTCAAAATCTGAAATGCTTCTGGGCCCAAGCATTTCAAATAAGAAATACCCAACCTGTAGGACCTGTAGCAATGGACATTTATTGAGCAAGGACTGAGTGCCAAGCTCTGCGGTAGACATTTCATTTAATCTACACAGTAACCAGCAAGGGCGTTTTACAGGTCAGGGAACTGATGCTTAAGCAAGTTAAAGGAAAGCCCTTC
The DNA here is from genome assembly GCA_963574635.1 of Cheracebus regulus. Classification (NCBI taxonomy): domain Eukaryota; kingdom Metazoa; phylum Chordata; class Mammalia; order Primates; family Pitheciidae; genus Cheracebus; species Cheracebus regulus. The sequence goes on from CAUYQU010058316.1 coordinate 78,173, forward strand.
CCAGCTGAGCTGCAGACACTCAAAGTGTGTTTAGGGCAACCTGGAGCTGCCCTTGTCAATTTGGTGGTGTTCACAGGTAGGGCTGTGCCTTGGAGCCCAAGGTCCAACATTTTGGTTTCCATTACTTTCCTTCCGAGCCAAGGGCAGAGTCAAAGATGCAAAGGAAAAATTCCTCCTTAGATTCCAGGAAAAAAATCACAAAAAGTACAATAGGCCTATTACCCTAGTAAGGAATCCAGATGCCTTTCTAACAAAGTGCCTGGTCTCCCTAAATTAGAGCAAGATGAAGACAGGCTGCCTGTGTGAGCACTCACCTCAGAGGGGTGGGGAGGAGGGAAGGACTTCACAGCCTTTGGGACAGTGGACTCTGCAGTATTCTGGCTGACTCCTGACTCAAGATCTTTCTGTGATAAGCCATTCAAGAGAGAAGCTAAGGAGAAAATAAGGATGGGCAGGGGAAGGTCAGAAAAATAAAAACAAAACAAAATCAACAACAACCACAACAACAACTAGGCTGGGAGTGGTGGCTCACGCCTATAACCACGGCACTTTGGGAGGCCGAGATGGGTGGATCACCTGAGGTCAGGAGTTTGAGACCATCCTGGCCAACATGGGGAAACCCTATCTCTATTAAAAATACAAAAATTAGTTGGGCATGGTGGTGCACACCTGTAATCCCAGCTACGGGCTGAGGCAGGAGAATCGCTTGAATATGGGAGGCAGAGATTGCAGCAAACTGAAATTGCGCCACTGCTCTACAGCCTGGGCAACAAAGACTGTCAAAAAAATAAATAATAAAACTAGAGGAAACAAGAAGGAATTAATAAAAATAAAATAAATAATGAACTGAAAACAGTACAATTAATCTCAATAAATCCAAAAGCTGACTATTTAACAAGTAATACAATGATAATCTGTGCTCCCACTCACTAGAGCTGCCACTGTGGAGTGACCAAAGTCCTGGCAACAGAAACCAACACTGGCTCCCTTACAAAGCACCCTCCCTCATGAAGACCAACCAGCCGACTGCTGGCAAGTTGGGTACACTGGACTCCTCACACCCCGTGAGGGTCACTGAGTCTTCTTGACTGGAAAGGATACATGTGACATGTTTTGAGTCACCTTTCCTGCCCACAGGGCCTCAGCCAGCACCACTAGCCAAGGGCTTCCAGAATGTTCCATCCACTAACACAGACTCCTGCAAAGTATCACAAGGATCAAGGGACTTACTCTCTAGCTAGGGAGGTATACTGTGTGACACCAGGGGTGGATGGCAGCGGACACAAGAATCCCGCTCCAGGACCGAGGCACTCGTTCCTCTAGTTGATATGTAGAGGAGTGGTGCTTGCTGATGGCTTTGTTCTCAGTCGAGCCTTCCCCACAAATTGTCCTCGCTGAAGGGAGCTACCTCAGCCAAAGCTATGTCCTTTGCTAGGTCAGCCAGGGTCTAGTCGAAGCGTAGGCCTAAACGCCTATAACCGTTGCTTCAATTTGAGACACCTCTGAGGCCTTGTCGTGACTGCATCGCGGTTCAAGTCCTCCGTTCATCCACCTGCTTCCGTAACTCTTACAGTGTTGCTCCTGAGCGTACTCCCCAACAACCCCCTGCACGCAAACCTCCTTCTCAGAGTCTGTTTCCCAGGAAACCCAAACTACAATAGTGCTGATTAGACATTTGAGAAGCAGACTCCACCTGCTTCTTTGTGGATACCAACCACTGCATCCCCGAGAGGCAAAAGTGACACTGCGAGTCAAGAGTGCAGTAAGGTGGCAGAGAAATTCTAGGAACTGCCCGCCCGTTGCATCATGTGTGGCTCTTGTGGACAACTGCAGCAGCAGGAGAGAAGCCAGGAATTCTACAGGCTGAGGCATTTTCCTTTTCTCTCAAGGGTTCTCTCGGAGCCGGGTGCCAGAGAACCCTGCTTCTCACTGCTCTTTTGTAGCAGTTTCCATTCTGCCTGTAGTGGCATCTTTGAGACCCCTCCTGACGGAGCTAAGAACAGACAGCCATGAAAATAAAAGTGCTCCTTCCAGCCTGCTTGTCAATGTCTTCTCAAAGAGAAGCTAAGGGATATTTTCTAGGCAGGACAGGGCTTAATATCTTTTTTTTTTAAATATATTTTTAGCAGCCTACAGGAAAAGGTAGTTTTACATGAAAGGAAGCATTACCAACCTCAAAACTGTTTCTCTGTGTTTCAGTTGATATAGTTAGGCTTTGTGTCCCACTCAAAATCTCATCTTGAATTGTGATCCCCCAAATCCCCATAATCCCCACATGTCAAGGGAAAGACCAGGTGGAGGTGACTGAAACACGGGGCCAGTTTCCCCATGCTGTTCTTGTGATAGCGAGTGAGTTCTCACAAGATCTGATTGATTTGAAAGGGGCTCTTCCCCTTCCTGCTGCCCTGTGAAGAAGGTGCCTTGCTTCCCCTTTCCCTTCTGGCATGATGCTAAGTTTCCTGAGGCCTCTCCAGCCATGCTGAACTGTGAGTTGATTAAACCTTTGCTTTATATAATCAATTACCCAGTCTTGGGCAGTTCTTTATAGCAGTGTGAGAACAGACTAATACATCAATGTTCACCTTTTTAAACGTGTCCTAACCAAAATCCATGAGTCAGTCGCAAAAAAGACATTGAGAACAGACCGGAAACAAAGTCAAAGCGGCCATGAATGAATCAGATGGTGTCCCCTTGTGGTCCTTGGTCCCAGTACAAACCCAGAATGTGGTGGTGTAGATTCTAGCCAGATTCTCCAGCCCCAAATGTATAAGTCTCCATGTTTGAATGCCAGAACTGGAGGAGGACCCAAGGGCAAGGAGAACAAACAAGAAAAGTGAGATGAAGGATCGCAGCTGCTTTTTCCCCACCGTTGTACCATCCTACACATGGAGGTGCGGAGAAAGGTCACATCTCACAGTCGGTTCAGAGATGCACAGCTGCGTGCCGCATCCTCTGCCTCCTTCCCCGCACCCAGTGCCTTCTCTGCTGCACACTCCCCAGGCCAAGGACTCGATGATTCGGCATTGATTTATGATCTCCCCTCTCCCCTCCCTCTACCCTCAGCCTGGCCTCTCCTGGACAGAAGGTGGGGCATCATGAGAGTCAACTGGGCGTTGAAGGAGTGGCTACTTCATCCTTTCCCTGGCCACCAGGCACGCAGGGCCAGGACTGACCTGGAGAATGGAAGCTGCTGTGTCACCTGAGGATCTTCGGGTCGCTAAAGGGACAGTTTGCCACAAAACGCATCGAGCCGCACGGTTGATGTCCTAATGACCAGGCTCTCCTTTTCTCTTTCCTGCCTGTTACCCATGCTGAGCCATCTAGCCTACTTTTCCTCCACAGATGCCTTCATGCCTCAAGGCTGGAATCCAGTTACAGGAACAGGCACACACAGAGCACAGCCCTGCCTTGTTCTGTTCCACTATCCCTTGCGCTCCCTCTCAGGGGGTCACCAGCCCCCACTCATTTTTCTCCCCTACATCATTGTCTGACTCCTTGTCCAAGAGCTGGTGTGGGGGTTTTCAGAAGGCCCAGGAGTCTCCTTTGATCAAGCTTTCCCCACGGAAGTGCTGTATTGCACCTATGGGCACCAGCTGAGCCAGGATGTGGTGATGCTGAGTAACCCCACGACATGCTGTGGCAGGGTACAGGGTGGCACACAGCCAAGGTGACACGTTTGCACACACCCGTGCTGCTGTCTCCCACTCACTCCCAGGTCTGGGCAGCACCGGCCCCCCAGGGAACGTTTTCTACTACAGTGCAGAGAGCTCTTATTTCATTTCCATTTAGAAACTGTTTAATCAGTGAGGACAGCCTGTGGTCAGGCAAACATGTCCACTCTCAGGCTCAGAAGCCTTCTGGTTTAACAGAAGGGCAATGATGACTGTGGTCTGCTGCGGGCTCAGATATTTTTCTTGAACATTTTGCTGCACTTTAATCTCAATTGCTAGGTTCTTCCATCAGAAGCCTCGCACCGTCTGCAGGCTCAGCCATCTGCTTCAGTCCTGTTTCTTCAGCCAGCTGATCCACAGAAGAGATGACACAAGACCACTGTGGTGGTGGCGTGAGCTGGGGACTATGGCTCTGCGACTAGGCTGCTTCTAGAAGAATATCTTCACCCAGACAAACTTCTGTGCACTAAGCTCTTAGGATAGAAAGATGGCAATAAAGGCGTAGTTCTAAAGTCCTACCATGGAGTTGTGGCACAGGCAATAATAAAAGCATGGACAGAAACAGCACACAGGAAGAAACACTATTGGTTAATTTTCTCTATTCTTAAAATGTTTTTCTTTGAAGGAGATGTGGTCAAGAAGCCCTGTGGAGTAGATACCTTTTGTGGGATGCAGAGACACAGCTTGCAAAGCTGTTGCAGGACTCAGTGGGAATATGGCAGTGTGGGTGCCACCGTCAGATGTTAAGGTCAAATTTGGCCTATGCTCCTTGGTAGCTGTGGGGCCCTGAGCAAGTGACTCAACCTCTCTGGGTCGTGGTTTCTTCATCTATAAAAGCGGAAGAAACACAAGTTTCTGTCTGGCAGGCTCATTGTAAGGACTGAGTGAGTTAACATGTGTGAAGCTGTTGGCATAATTTCTGGTATATATTAAATGCTGAATTAGCTAGTAGGCAACTTCAGAACATCTGCTTTTACTCTTACTGTGATGGGAATCTTTTCATTTTTCCCAACAGGGATAAAAGTGGAAGAAAAAGCAAAACCCAGAAGATGGAGAATGGGGAGAAGAGAAAAGAGAAAAGATGGGGCTGGAGGAGTGAGGGGAGAAATGGGAGGCAGATCCCTGGGTGGATGGGGAGTCTCCCACGCACCTCCATGCTTCCATGTGCCAAGTCAAAGTCTCCCTGTAGAAGAACTGAGTTACACAGTCCAAAAAGATGCATTGCCCAGCGGCTCATGAGAACCAAAATGATAGTATTTTGATTTCTGAGAAAGGCCATAACTTTGGAGGATAAACACTCCAAAGTTTCACATGTCAGCCCAGGAAGTGAATGTACTGTCAACAGCTGGGGAGACATGGATGGCACCCAAGGAAGTCAGTCCGTATACATAATATCAGGTGTTATAGGTACTCTCTGTGTTATTACATTATACAGAATTTTTGGTTGATTCTATTTTTTTTTTTGACAGTGTCTTGTTCTGTTGCCCAGGCTGGAGTGCAGTGGTGCGATCTCAGCTCATTGCAATCTCTGCTTCCCAGGTTCAAGTGATTTTTCTGCCTCAGTCTCCCAAATAGCTGGGATTACAGGTGCCCACCACCACACCTGGCTATTTTTTGAATTTTTTAATAGAGATGGGGTTTCACCATGTTGGCCAGGCTGGTCTCAAACTCCTGACTTCAGGTGATCCACCTACCTCAGCCTCTCAAAGTGTTGGGATTATAGGCGTGAGCCACTGTGCCCAGCCTAATTATATTTCTTAATGTAAATACGAAGCTAATTCACCCAATACTTCATATATTCTCAGGAATGTTAGGGTAAAGGGCAGGAGCACATGTCATCTGACTATATTCTTGCCATTGATAATCTGGCATGCCTTGATGTCAGTGCTGCTGAGCAATGGAAAAGAGGTTCCAAGCAGACAAGCAGGGAGGGGACAGACATAATACTTGGGGGGAAGAATGTGTCTAGCAGTCCAAATAGGAGGCACTGCATGGTGAGTCCAGAATGCACAGGCACTAGAGCATGACCTGAGCCTACAGTGCAAGCAGAGGGAGATAAGGCTGGAAGGCTAGGGTTCCATTAGCACACCATGTGTTTTGTCTGGGCACTTGAACTTGACTTTTCCAAGCTATAAGAAATCACCAGAGGGTGTTGAGCAGGGGAATGCCACTTAGAAACACAGTGTAGAATGGGTTTGAAGGGACTATGATTAGACAGTGGGAAAAATGTAGGACCTAATACAGTGGTTTCAGCAGGACAGATGAAGGCCTGAGCTAAAGCAGAAGGAATCCAGGTATCCAGATATGGAAGCAAAATCAGTGGAGCTTGAAGAACTTATTGATAGGAGGAGGGACGCCTCCCTGGTTTCCAGTTTGGGTAATTGGAGTGGACCATTCAGGAGACATGGGGTGTGTAAGTGGGAAAGATAACTTTCTCACTGGATGCAGGATGAAGATGAGGGACTGAGTGTAGGGGAATGTGTGTACATATGAGTCGAAGGAGTAAAGTTAGTGAAAGGCTCCTTGTAAAGGTAAATGGAAAAGATGTTGAGCTTTTCTGCTATTTTATGTTATCTTTGCCACCTCTTCTTCTCTTCTTTAGAAGAGAAGGCACTCCAAAGGCAGAACAAACAACATTGACTAAGTGCTTCCTTTCTGACTTCTTTGGATGAGTAAAGACTTTACCTATACTTTACCTATATTACTGCATTTGACCCTCAAAATAGTCATGAAATGAATATTGTGTCTGGTTTATAGATGCACAAATTGAGATTCAGAAGGATTAAGTAATGTGCTAAAAGTCTCACAATTAGTAAATGACACAGTTGATACCACTTTATGAGAAAAAGAGAATTTCAGGAAACAAAGAATTTTACATTGTTCCTATTTCTGGTTGGGAGAAAACAGGTTGATACGTGTAGATGAACAAATGCACATTGGCAGTTTTACTAACACCTTATATTTATTACATTTTTATGCTTTCCTTATCTCAGATTTCTCTCAAAATTCTATATAAGGCGGCCAGGGCAGATGCTAGTATCTCTATCAGTCAATCAACAAACATTTGTTGGGCATCACACTGAGCAAGTCACTGTTCACATGAAGTTTTCCTTGTGGTCCTGCTTATAAGAATTTTACTGTTGGCAGAGAGATCCAAGATGGCTGATCACTAGCAGCTCAGGATTGCAGCTCCCAGTGAAAGCACAGAGAGCGAGTGGACGCCACACTTACTGATAAATTTTTGCTGCCCAAGGACCAGGACATTCCCAGAGGAAGAGCCCCACGGGTCGCCAGCATGACCCTTTCAGCTGGCACGGCTGTTTTGCCGGCGCCTCGGCCCGGCAGCTCTTGGTGCGGAGTAAATGGGACTGGATCTCCTTTTGGATGATGTTTGGAGCTCTGGGAAGTCAGAGCAGTCCATCCAGCTGATTGAAAAAGGGACTGAAGAGGGAATTCAGACCGGAGATCCCCGGGCAGAAAAGCACCACAAATTTCAACGCTGCTGTTTTAGCCAGCATTGCGGGTTGCCGCAGTGGAAATTACATAGATTCGAGAGCTGGGAATTAACAAGCTGGACATCCACTCAGGGACCCAATTTGAAAGTTGGTAATTACAAAGACGACAGGTGGATAAAACCACAAAGATGCCAAGAAGCCACCGTAAAAAAAACCAGAGAATATTCAAAATCAGAATGTCTCTTCTACAGAGGATGCTAGTTCCTCAACAGTAATGGAACAAGGCCTGATGGAAAACGACTGCGAAGAATTAACGGAATCAGGCTTCAGAAGGTGGATAATAAGAAACTTCTATGAGCTAAAAGAATATGTTCTATCCCAATGCAAAGAAACTAACAACTTTGAAAAAGGTTTGACGAAATTCTAACGAGAATGGACAATTTAGAGAGGAACATAAACGAACTAATGGAGCTGAAAAACACAATACAAGAAATCTGTGAAGCGTGCAGAAGTTTTAAAAGTCGAATTGATCAAGCAGAATAAAGGATATTAGAAGTCGAAGACCAACTTAATGAAATGAAACGAGAAGATAAGATCAAAGAAAAAAGGGTAAAAAGGAATGAGCAAAATCTCCAAGAAATATGGGACAATGTGAAAAGACCTAATTTATGCTTAATAGGTATACCTGAAAGTGACGAAGAGAATGAATCCAAGCTGGGATATTATCCGGGAAAATTTTCCTAAACTAGCAAGGTATGACAATACTCAACTCCAGACAATACAAAGAACCCCACAAAGATATTCCTCAAGAAGACCAACCCCAAGACACATAATCATCATATTTACATGGATTGAAATAAAGGAGAAAATACTAAGGGCAGCCAGAGAGAAGGGCCAGGTTACCCATAAAGGGAAGCCTATCAGACTCACAGCAGATCTCTCAGTAGAAACTCTACAAGCCAGAAGAGAGTGGGGGTTAATATTTAACATCCTTAAAGAAAAAAAC